>JAKZAO010000001.1:14156123-14323983 GCA_023053555.1 Branchinecta lindahli
ACAGTCAGCCATGTTTCATGAAGACACGGCGTATCCAGTATGAAGTCGGACCCACTGAACAATAATTCACAAGCGGGCGGGATTAACAAAGTCGTTGTAAGAAAGGGTCAATTCGGTTTCTCTGTGTTCTGAATAACGTTGGCTGATGTCAGGATTATGCAGAACGAAAAGGTACAGTAGTGTTACCAGTAGGCTTAGTTATTTCTATCGACTGGTAATGGCGTCTCCCCCATTTCGCCATATCAACCATCTCCTTTAAAGTTTAACTGGAAAGCCAACTTATTTTTCTGTCATTTAACTGAATACTATGAACTATTTGAACTTTATTGGGGGATTTTATTTTTAGTTTTCACTATAGGCCTACGCTCTAGCGTTCTAGTGCTCTATACTAGCCTACGTTCAGAATATCTACGACCGTTCCTTCAATGTAAAGTTCTACTATGCCACGGAAAATTGATTTAAATTTTCGAATTGCTTTTTTTTGTCGGCACATTTTTGAGTCCGTCGGCACAAACTGGACACCCCCCCCCCCAAAGGTAAAAGGCTAGTGACACCCCTGCGTAGCTCTACAGAGTAGATTATATTAGGGTGGAAGGGGATAAATGAAAAAAATTCTCATCCCCACAACTACACAATGGTTAGAAGTAAGGAAGGCTAGACCGCCCCTTTAAACTTCCCACATATTTTCTCTAATTGCCAGGGGGGAAACGAGCGCAAACCAGCAACTTTAATTCCTCCGAGGCTATCTCTCCCTTAAAAAATTTCTAAAGCAAAGCACTCTTTGGCCGTAGCGTAAAGATACACCAAACACATAGAATCCCTCTTGTGGTGCCATTTATGGATTCCTTAGTCTCGTAGGCCCGTTGAACCACCTTACTAACCTCACCTCAAGTTCTGGACCCCAGATCCCAGAGTTTTGGACAGACAATGACAAACACTAGGTATACCGTACCCACATTTTGGTATGCTGGTTAACCAATGCCAATCTCCATACCTTAGTAAAAAGATTGATCATTTGAGTGAAATTTGGGAAACGGGTATTGGGGTTAGAGCCCCCAGCATTTCGCATCGCATAACCATCCTTTGGAATCGACCACTTTTTTTGTAAACCCAACATGTGGGGTAGCTAACCAGATCGGGATTTCTGGTAAACTGTAACAGCAAGCCAAAGTGAAATAGCATACAAAGTAAAGTAAACGTCTTCTCTTCCAATAGTTACTGGCCTAACTTTGGCGAGTGTAGTTTATCACTAAATTGTAGAAGAAAAACCCAGAACACCCCTGCAGCACCTGTGTTCTCTTTAAACCCTTGAGGACCTACTCTGAATCATCAGCATTAGTCTTTTCCTGCAGTGAGTCAGACGAAAATGGCCAATTTTAAGTTACTGAACATTCAAAGAATCACACTGCAACTACAGACAGCACTAGTGATTAAACACATAAACAAAGAAATCGAGCTCTGAGCTCTTTTATTTTCCAAGCAGCCTAGAACCAAGCAGAAACAAAGCACCATGGAAATCACAATGGAAAGTGGAATTATTCTGGATTTCTGCATATTTTGAACCTAATTAAACCTTGAACCATGAAGCACTCTCTCTAGGCACAGACCTCGTCTTTTGTACTGATGTAATGATGACTGACAGCATAAACAGGCAGGCAGTAACAAGGATAACCCCACACTAGGGTTAGAGAAATTCTGAAGGAAAGACTTCTCTGGAAATTTGAAATCTTGTTCTCTCCTGTAAATTGAGCCTGAGGTGAAATCAAGGCAGGGTCAAGGTTGGCAATCCCAGGGCAACCCCTCCTGCAAGCCTGCCTGACTATGGAGATACCGTAAAGCCTATTGACTTATACAAAAATTTGGTCAGTCGAATTTAATTGTTTGTAGGGTGCCACTACCAGTAACCGGACAGTTAATTCACTTCCAGTTCTTTCACCTTCTGTAACTCCATCAGATTTCAAGGTATCCCAGAGTATTTGGTCACGATTTGTTCCAAATTTAAAATGGCTGCCAATGATGAAATGACAGAATCCGGCAGTGTTGTCAAACCAACACAAAAGCTTACGTCGCGAAGTCCGTCTATTTGTCAAATTAAGCGTCCAAGAAAAGTGACGAGTCAAATATAGCGGACATGTCATCATGAATAGCGGACAAGGTTTGAATGCACTGACAGAATTGATAAAAAATTGTGTATTACAGTTATGAAACTAACTACGAATCACAAACTGAAAGATCTTTGATCATAATAAAATTATAACAGGGTATAGTAACTTTGAGTATTGACTACTAATGACAAGTGATAAATAACCGACAAAAAAGCGGACAGCAGCGGACAGTCTGACATCATTAAAAGAGTGAGAAAATGACATTTTCATTATTTATATTTTGTTTAAGCAATTCTGCTTTTGAAATTGTGTGACGTGGCAATGCTGTGGTCGTGGAGGTTAACGTCAACTGAAGAAGAAAAGTTTAGGGTTTGTTATTGTTTAGGCAGCTTTATTCTGTCAGGTTGTACTTTGTCAGCTTTTTATGACATGTCCGGCTACTAATAGTAGGGTAGCCAGTAAATTTTTTTTTAATCAAACCTGAGCTGTTGAAGATCAGAATGTGATTCTCCTATTTTTTAGCTTTGATTTGAGGCCAAAATCACCTCTCTATCTTGCCTCTAAGCATCCTAAATCTTCTTTAGAAAACAGTATTTTACATAAGAAAATGCCTATGTTCATCCACTGACTTAAGGGTTTTGTCCATCTAGTGACCAGCTTGGAACTATGTGCTTCAATGAAATTCTATAAAACTGGGTATTTTGAGCTGGTTTTGAGTGCATGGGGAGCCCCAGCAAGTGAGTTAGATGAGAAAACATGAATAAGATCATTAAGGTTATAGTCCAATAGACCTATTGCTGCTATAGGCTGCTGACTTTTTCTCCTTAGTATCAACAAATTTTTGTAGGCAAGTTCAACTACTTTTTTTTACATCTAAATTTACATTGAATATTAAGAAATAATATTAAATAGCTAGGACATCTTACTGATGGCCTTACAAAACAGACAATTTTGTCCTGAATGCAATGGTATTTTCAAAATATTTTTTGAAGATGTTTTAGATAGGTAAAACTGATCAGGAAAATTCACAGCAATTCCTGCATTCATTACAAAAAAAATCGCAAATTTTTGCCACTAGGTGTTTTTGTGGCCACCCTACTAATAGTAGTAATAGCAGCACCCTATGTTTAGAGACTGTCATCCTTCCCTTTGCCCCAAGGCCAAACTATTAGACGAGCCATGGGTGCTGCATGGGTGAACCCGAAGTGAACCAGAATAAGTTAATAAATATGCTAAACTTACCACTCAAATTAAAAAAGAATGTTTCATTTTCAATCATTGTAGCTTTGATTAAGAGCTTACTCTTAAAGTCAATAATATGACCACAAACACTTTGGCCAGCCACAAGATTTGATGGTTGCTTGCTTGCTAGCTAGACACTTCAACAATTGACAACAGGACTGACCAAATAAATTAATTGATAAATACACTTGTTTCACACTTTGAGTGCCACTCTAAGAGGAAGAGATTCCTGCCTGGTCAAAGATATATAGAATACTGATAAAATATCATTTTTCAACATCATCACCGTCAAAACCGTAAAATTTAAACACTAAAATGCTAGAGATTCAAACTTTCAGGCACAATCAAAACAAACACCAAAGGCTTTCTTCCTTTCTTCTTTTTTCTTCTTTCTCTTCGCAAAGAATCTGGCACACGAAGCTGTGGAACCTCAACTGCGCCATCTGCTAGTGAAAGTTGATCGCAAGAAAGCAAAACAAGAAGTTTAGCTAGATGGCATAGGGTAAGTGGCAATACAGACAATTTACGGTACATCTTCAAGTTCGGAAAGGTGGAATGGCACTATTGGAAACTCTCAACGGGTGGTTACAAGTCGGATAAGGCGTATTCTCGCCGTTCCCCGAGGACTCCTCGGGGAATTGAAGGGAACGGCGAGAACAGAGGGAATCACTCCACACGGACTCCGCGTACAGAAAACAGCGAGAACACGGGGAATGCTTCTAAAAATGATTCTATTAAAAAAAAAAAATTATGCAGTTGACGAAATTAGTCTGAATCCACTTCAGTTTTGATTTTGTTCTTTCAAAATTAATTTTACATTGCACCAGTAACAGCAAAAATTGATTCCCCTCCGAATCTGAAAGGGAGTCCTTTTTGATGATGGTGATGATAATCGGAGCATTCTCCGTACGTGGGAATACAGGGAGTGACCGAGTGAGTCCCCGGGACAAACAAAAACGCGGGGACTCCTCAAGTGGACTCCTCAAGTGGAGTCCTCAGGGAACGGCGAGAATACGCCTACAGTTGTTCGTCATAGCGCGAACATACGATCAGGACTTCCCAGTCGGTTCTGTTCACTTTCATTGCATCGTGATTACGAACGAGGCCTAGATCCAGTACGGCAAATAGGGCCAGAAAAGTGGTGTGATCTTTCAGCGTTTTCCTTTTTTCTGATCTTTTTTTTTCAGTGAGTATTTTATTCTGGGAGACGAAAACGTATACCCGATTTATCCAAAAGGCTAGTGGGGGGGGGGGGGGGCTCTTCAAAAATGCCTGGTCATTGCGCAAAAACGAATTTATTACGAAGCATATATCCAACTTATTAACGGAACACATTTCAAACTAAATCGCAAAGAAAAACAAAATTAGTTTTCAAGAACATGACGAAGGTAACGAATGTAACAAATTGCGAGTCTGAGGATCTCGATCTTCGAAAGCTTCTTATCCGGCGGCAAAGTTGGCAAAAGGAGCCGCAGACGATTGAAAGCCGAGTTGAAAGCCTCCACTCTTACTCTTTCTCTCGACGCGTGGGCGGTTCTATACTTCGGCGTCGATCGTCGAAGCTTACGTCGTTCTTCTCGTGAGAGCCCCGCAAATTCAGGGGCAACCGTCCTGAAAGAATAGAATCCGTTCGGAAAGATTGTCTGGTGAGAACGGCATTGAGGTCTGGTAGAAAAAAGTTTGCTAAACATTCTCTACAACCGTCACTACTCGCCAAATAAACAAAATACCGCATTAGCGCACCAGTGTTCCAAAGGCATGTTAAATATATTTGTTTCCTGTGAGATTTTGATTATATTTATTTGAATATATATGTCTAATTAGAGAACATTTGAAATTTGTAATTCAGATTAAATCTACTACGACAGAAATTCGATACTAAGCAATTTATATGTTACAAATACGTCCCCTCTCGTCTCCAATAAGTATAAAATAAAGTTTTCAATCATAGAGGTAGTAAATTTTGCCTTGCCGCTTTCACGCAGGGCATTGGCTGAGTGTTTTGTTCTAATCTTTGTTCTGATTTTAGGTTTCGAAGTACAGAAATAGGCTATACTATCCATTTCGGATCGTTCGATTGCAGCTTTTCACACCTTTTAAGCGACATCAGTGTGTCTTGGACTAAGCTGCCGGCTTGTAAAGTATCTTTTGCACGAATGGTGACAACGCTTCGTGGAGACTTGTCTTCAACAGTGCAGGCGAACGGCCAAGGTCACTATGCAATCACAAACTTTACGAGTATGTTCCGTGTCTTTTACGCTAACAAATCATTGACAGTTGAGCGCTCCAAGCAGATTAGTCTTTGCTTGTCCCCATCCCCGTTTCATTATCAGCATCCATCACACAGAGATAGTACAATAGACCATTCTGTATCAATACGTTAAGAAAATAAGAGAGAACCGTTTACTTTTCAAAGAAAGGTAGTGCAAAACTCTCATCGTTGCATCTTTTCTGCAGTAATACAGCTAAACATATACCCTAGCAGAATTTTGGTTTAACGGTTATGATAGTGATAATAATAATAATAATTACGTAAAAAAATTGTTTTTGTATATAATAGGAACTAGACAGCATAGTTGCTCTGAATTAGAATATGGAGAATTCCCGAAGATCTTTTTGGTTTGCTTAGTTCTATTGTGTAAGGGATAGTGCAAGATGTCAGCCAACAATGAACTACTCCTGACCGCGCTTTACTTTCCTCCCACAGTGTTATGGCGAAATGTCGTTTGCTTCAAAATCACCAACCTTCTAATCTTCAGCGAAGATGAAACAGCACAATCGCTCTCTGAACTTGAGCTGGTGGTATCGTCTGCAGATACTCTTGACCACCCCTGCTGAAAAGCTGAAGTATATGAGCCGACCTCATCTGCAGCTTGATCTGCCTCTGCCACTATACTTGAAGAGCTATGCCGGGGTTCACTTCCGCACCTGTAGAGAAAAATGTCCCGCTTCCTCTCTCGTACGCTGTCATTGTGAAGAATCCACCAAAATCTCTTGCTTCTCACGAGGCAAGAAAAAACGTGATTGAAATGGCCTGTGGTTCGCAACAGCCGGATAGCATTGAAATTCGTTGTAAAAGGTCGGAGCTTAAAGTGCTAGTTGATTCGAAAAGCACAGCTGAAAAAATTGCTGAAACTATAAAGAGCAATGATGTGAACGCTTCCGTAAAAGTCAAGGAGAAACTGTTTCTGGGAATAATCAAGCGAGTACCAGTGGAATACGAAGGGTCTTTGTCCAGCTTGATCCCGGGGTGCGAGCGAGCAGAACGTTGTGGTGTATCCCGTGCGTTCAAACTGTTCTTTTCAAGTAAGCGATATTTGGACCAAGCCTTAGCTAACCCAATTAAGCTAGGCTATGAAAGACTGTTTATCGAAGAATTCCGTTTCTTGCCACGTAGGTGCTATAAGTGCCAGAAGTCGGATGGCCATTTAGCGGCAGCTTGTCCTAACTCTGAAGTGTGTTCACATTGCGCCCAGGAGGGTCATTCAAGTTCAAAGGATTCGCCCTGCCAAAACCAGTTGTCATGTGTTTCCTGCAAGTCTTCCAAGCATAACTGTTATTCTTTCCATTGCCCAGCAAACAAGAAGGTAACAGGAGCTAATTTGGCAAATTCTAACCATGGCCATCGAAACTAATGTTTCTGTATTCTCGTGGAATATTAGAGGTTGTGTGTCTGAAAAGCTGCCTGTTCTCGAAACATTAGCTAAGAAGTATGGAATTCTATGCCTTCAGGAACACTTTCTTTCCCAAGAAAAATCAGGCCTTCTGAACTTGTTAAGTGGTTCTGTTTATATTTCCCCAGCAAAATGTCGTAAGTCCCGCGGTCGCCCTTCGGGTGGGCTTGCAATAATTAGTAGTGTCCCCGCAAGTTTTGTGAAGTGTACAGATTATTTTGTGGCAATACTGATAAATGATTTGGTAATTTTTAATGTGTATCTTCCTACAAATTATGGAGATCAGGCGTCCGAGTCAAGGTTTAACATAGCTGCTCGTCAGCTTGCTAAGTGTGTCAAGCAATCAATCCGTAAGATTCCACGTTGTTTAATAATTGGGGACTTCAACTGCGATTTAACTAATGAGAAGTGTTCTCGTTCCCAGTTAATTACTGATTTGTTGCCTGATAGCTTAGCTCTGCTAAGAAAGGATAAATCTTATTCTTTTATTACGACAAGTAGCACTGTGTCAAACCTTGACCACGCTCTATATTCGGGTTCTGTTGCTAATTATGAAGTTTCTGTGTTGAGTAATGGTGTATACAGCGATCATATCCCTATTTGCCTGTCACTACCTATCCAAGGTTCTTGTATTCCTCGTGATAAACCCGAGTGGAAATTTAAGAAAATGTGGGAGAATGTAGATGCCGTCCTTTTTCGGAATGTAAGTGATCATATCCTCAACAAAATTAAGGTCCCTTTTCATCTGCTCCAGTTGAGCCCCCGTTTAAGTGAAGAAGAGATCCGTATTCAGTTAAACATGTATTGTTCAGAAATTCTGCACGCTCTCAGGTGTGCTGAGCGTTCTGCAGTTCCTGTAAAAAAGTATAAGATAAAAACAGAAAAATTTGGATGGTCGCGTAACCCTATCCTTCAAAAAGCTTGCGCTGATTCGAAGTTTTGGCTGCGTTTATGGCACGAATGTGATCGGCCTAGAACGGGCCAGTTAAACGCTGTGCGGATTCATGCAAAGCGTAAATTTAATCGAGTGTTACGAGAGCATATGGTTCAGAGTCGAGTTGATAGCGCGAAAAAGATTGAAAAAAATCCTGATTTGCTTTGGAAATTGCGTCCTGAGCCGTCATCGGTTGCTGCTGCAGACGGAATACCTGTTTCCGAATGGTTCACACATTTTTCAGATCAGTTGAATGCCCCAAATTCTTGCGTGTCCGAGCAGTTTAACCGGCAAATCGAGACCGCCCTCGGGTCTTTGCCTAAATCTGGTTCAATTGTTGTGTCACCGAATGATATTATTCATATTATTCGAAAGTTAAAGAAGAAGTATTCTAGTGGGATTGATAGTATTTGTGCCCGCCATTTGGAACTTGGTAGTCAACTGATGGTCAATCATTTATCTTTGCTTTTCCAGATGGTTTTTAGTGTGGGTATAGTGCCGGATAATTTTTGTACTGGAGTAATTACACCGATTTTAAAGAAGGGCAAGCCAATTTCCAAGTGTTCTTCTTATCGACCAATTACTGTATCTAGTGTGTTGTCGAAAATATTTGAGCTTCTTATTATTGATAATATTGTGACTGTTTGTAAGATGCCTCCTTACCAGTTTGGTTTTCGGCGAGGTCTGGGTTGTTTTCAGGCCCTGAAATCGCTTTCTTCGATACTGAAAGATTCTGGTAAAACATGTGAGTTTTTAGCTATTGGTGCGTATGATGTGAGCAACGCTTTTGGGTCGTTAATCCATTCACAGGCTATGTTAGAGTTGATAAACCGGGGGGTTATATCGGATATTATTGTACCGCTTTATTATATGTATCGACATCTGAAAGTCCGTTTAAAGATTGGGAAGGCACTGATCCAAGAGGATATTCAAGTTTGTCTTGGAATTAAGCAAGGGGCAATTACTTCGCCAACTATTTATAATAATGCTGCTCTAAGTGCGCAAACTGAAATTCCAACTTCGTGTATTGTGAAGGGTGTTGACGTCTCTGTTTTGTGTTACGCTGACGACTTATTGAACTTAAGTCGATCGATTTTGAGTCTTGAAATGAATTATCCAATAATTGAAAAGAATTATAAATGTATAGGTCTGGCGTTGAATGCTCTGAAGTCACAAGTTTTACTTTTTAATTGTCCGCCCCAGTTCTCTCCTGAGTTTGTGAATCTTGGTGGTATTGATGTAAGGCCTACGAGCGAACTGATATATCTTGGCCTTCCGATTGGGCCGTCACTGCCGGCAACTCGCAAGCTAATAATCGCTCGCACTGATAGGAAACTTCGTGGAGCCTACGCGTCACTTGTTCCGTCGCAAGTGAATATGTCTAAAAAGCTCCTTGCAATTCTGTATAACGCTGTGGCTCTGCCTCATTTACTGTTTGTGGCTCCATTCTGGGATCTTCTAACCGCTACGGACAAGAAAGAATTGAGAAAACTGTTTTTTAAATTTGCTAAGTATCTCCTCCAAGTTCCCAGTTGGTCCCGCAACCGGTATTTGATCCAGAGGTACTCTATCGCAGACCCCGTGATTAGCGTTGAAAATCTGGTCGCGAACCTTGTTCGTAAAGACGTTGAACACCCCTGGATGGGTATTCTTTTTTGATAAGATTCTTTGTTTTGTGATTTGTATCTAGGTTAATGTTGTTTTTTGTTTGTTTTTCTTGTAACTTGTTGTTTTCTTTTCTCTTCACATACTCCATCTTTTTTTTCCGCTGTGTTGTTTGATGGGCAATAAAATACTTCATTCATTCATTCATAGCTTACTGAACTCTGGAACGATTCTGTGTTCGTGGTTTCGAATGGACCTAGGAGGTTATGTAGCATCCAATGGAATTCCCCCATGGTTAGCCTGGAAAAATAATACAGATACAGATGGAACGCACGAAGGGCGTTAGGAGTTCCTCTTTTGTTTTCTTTTCCACACGGCTAATACAACGTGACAAATCTATTGCTCCATTCTCTCGATAATTGAAGTCGTATCCGCTTTTCTCACGCATTTCCTTGATTTTGGGATACAGGCTAGGGTACATTTCAGAGTTTCTACAGACTTGGGCTAGCGGTTGAACAGGATTTAGCAAACTCGGGGGATCTTTACACCCCCCCCCCCCAAAGAACTCTGAAGAGAAACCAAAAGATTGAAGACAATGTGCCCACCAGTAAAAAATCTAAATGCATAGATGTCATCATTTTTGGATAATTTTGAAACTAATTTCATGATGTTTAGAGATTTAGGCGTCTCTGATTAATGGTTATTTGTTTTGCTTTTTAACTATTTAGACACTTTTTTTTCACCTTACGTTTAGTTGCTCTATTGAGATTTTTTTCGCATTTTTGAGCATAGTCTACTCCCAAATAAAAAAAATCCGTGGTGACTGTCAGGGGCGTCACTATGGGGGGGGGAGGGAGGACTCGCCCCCAAAGGTCTTGAGAAAGTACTTTCGTCGGGCAAACCCAGAAGAAGTACAATTTTGCATGCTTTTGTCGGGCGTCGGTCGACTCGTCGGCACATCGGGTTCTTTTCATACGCAAGAAATCAAATTCTGCACATATTTGTCGTGCAGAACACAGGAGGAATCGAATTCTGTCTCCTTTTGTCGGGCCTCGATATTCTCTTCGGCACATCGGGTTCTTTTTATACATAAGAAATACAGAAGAATTTCAATGTTGTATGCTTTCGTCGGTAAACTCGTCGGCTTATTGGGTTCTTTTTATACGCAAGAAATCAAATTCGGCAAACATTTGTCGGGCAAAACACAGAAGAAATTGACTTTGTATGACTTTCGTCGGCACATCGGGTTCTTTTTATACGTAAGAAATCAAATCCTGTAAACGTTTATCAGGCGCATCCAGAAAGTTTACGTTTTGTCGGCACATCGGCTTCTATTTACACGTAAGAAATAAAGCCCTTTAAAGGAACAGTAAACTTGACTAGGCAACTTTCGGCCATCAAACCGGCCTGGGGGGGCTTAGATAAATGTACAGGGACTTATTGTCGACAGGACCCCCCTTCTTTGTTATCTCGAAACCCCTCCTTATTGTTCCCCGAGCTAGCTGGCAGGGCCTTGCCCCTTATGCACTGTAGTTACGCACTCCTGCACTGTAAAAGTTTGCGATTGTCTGTGTTATCAACATACAGGGTTGCCACTTTACTAAAATAAATTCACTATGCAAAAGGAAAAAAGTAATACCGAACAAGAAAAGTACTCAGAACGTGTTGCTGGGTCATAGTCACCTTGGAAATAAAACGTGACAACTACTTTTTTCTTAAAATCTGCTGCCAAAGTAAAAAGAAAGTTCTATTGTGAGCACAATTGTGCTACCGGTGGCAACCCTGTTGATATACATTGTATTACTTTGTTTCAAAAGGCCAAGTTGAGGCAAAGATCGTGGGTTCGAGTCCTACTCCCGGCACACAAACCTTTTGCTTTTTTTTTTTTTTTCTACTAACTCAAAAGTCGAACTCTCGGAACTGCCCGGAAACTGCAATGGTCGTAACAAGAATTTTTCTAACTCTCAATATCGACTCAGGGTACATTCTTGATATATCAGCTAGCTCCCTGAGCCAAGTTTGAGTCAAGTTTACTGTTCCTTTAAGTCTTGTCAGGCAAAACAAAGAAGAATTCGAATTCTGAATGCTTTACTCGGGCGTCACTTTTCGGCCCATCGGGATATTTTTATTCGCAAGATATCGAATTCTTCATACATTTTCGGGCGCACCCGGAAAGTTTAATTCCCTTCGGAAGATCGGAATCTCATTACACGTAATAAGTCAAATCCCTAAACTTTTGTCCAATCCCAAAAGTTTATGTCTCGTCCCCAAATCGAGATCTTCTAAACACAAGAATCAACTTTGCCTACTTCCTTTGGACGGCCACTACTTTTTTTGGCGGAAAGATCTGTAATTTCACAGGTAGCCTTACTTTTATTTGGGATCGCTCATCAGCGTTTCCACAAAAGCTAGAACCAGTAAAGTATATGTATAGAATAGCATAAAATTTTCCGGAAAAAATACAAATTAAAAAGGTGAAAAGAAAAGCCGAATATGTAAATTTAAATATAACGAATTTACATTAAAGGAATAATCTCAACTACTGTATTACAGTTAGTTTTACACAAAATTTCGCCTGCGGCGCAGTTCGTAGTATTCTTTATTTGGAAAGAACGGTGATTCATTTAGTGGCGTTTTAGGATTTAAATTCTTGGGGATTGAAACACCTTAAAAGCTAGAACTTGTAAGCTAAATTTTTCCAAAAAAGGCAGATTTAGAACTGGTTGAAAACACTTCGTCTGCGGCGAATTATTAAACTTGTTCTGGGTACAGTCGGTGGAAGCTTCAGTTTTTCGCGAAAGCTGCAATGAAAACCCGAATATGTGAATTTAAATTTACGAATTAACATTAAAGGACTAATCTACGCCGTTGCCACGAACGGCGTTTTTTGTCGGCACAGTTTTTAGTCCGCTGCACAAACCGGACGCCCCCCCCCCCCCCCAAGGTAAAAGGCTAGTGACGCCCCTGGTGACTGCGGTCGACTAACCCATAACCCATTCTTTCTGGCCACGCTTAACTACGGCAATTGGCAGGCTGGAGATTTTCTCCTGCGTTCACTAATTATCAATGGGAAACCAATGATCCTTTGCGTGCAAAATACTCCAGATGTTGTCACTGGAATCTTTTGTTGATCAAACTGTTATAAGCCCCATATTTATTCTTTTGTTACAGTCTCGCCTTTCTAATCCGCACCTGACTGGGACACGGACCAACAAGCAGCACGTAGAGTTCCATTTGCTTTGAAAATGTCGTCTGAGAACATAGTGTTTATTTTCAATATAAAGGCGCTTTTGACAATGCTTGGCACCGTGGTATATTTAAAAAATTAAAAGATAAGGGTGGCTTTATCAAGGACGGAACTGGAGCTCCCCGATGAAAAATGTCAAAAAAAAATTGTATGAAGTTGTAAGCTTTAGTAGCTTTATAGCAACTGATGCTAGTATGTCCAGACTGGATGCCACTGGATACTACTGCTTTAAGTGCGTATTGACACTTGGCAGGTTGCATTTGTAATCTCTAGAATCTAGAAATTAAAAGAACATAACGAAGAGAAATTTCCAAAATTTAATTTGTTGTAGTTATGAATTTTCACTCCGTAGAATTGGGCGTTCTTTGCGATAAGGCCGTTAAGGCTGAGCTTTAACTGAAACCGATTTGAGGCGGCATAGGCATTCTTGACTTCACCACGCATGAAGAACGACTTTGCCGCCTCAAATCAGCCTCGAATGAAGCGCAGAGAACGCTCGACTCGACTATACCGTAGCATTTTTTTTTACAAATTTATCTTCGTTATGTTATTTTAATTTCTAGATTTAAGGATCTGCATATGCGACATGTCAGGTGCCAATGCGTACTTTACGATTATCTCAGTCTGAAGCACAGTAAAGTTAAAGTATTTCGTACTATTACATATCACAACATACAACTTCACACATGTTGTGTCATACACTTCACAGGGTATAGATTTTTAATAGGGCCCTTTATGAAAGCCAGTCTTAAAGGAACAGTAAACTTGACTCAAACTTGGCTCAGGGAGCTAGCTGACATATCAAGAATGTACCCTGAGTCGATATTGAGAGTTAGAAAAATTCTTGTCACGACCATTGCAGTTTCCGGGCAGTTTCCTAGAGTTCGACTTTTGAGTTAGTAAAACAAAAAACAAAAAAAAAGCAAAAGGTTTGTGTGCCGGGAGTAGGACTCGAACCCACGATCTTTGCCTCAATAGCCTTTTGAAACAAAGTAATACAATGTATTTCAACAGGGTTGCCACCGGTAGTACAATTGTGCTAATTATAGAACTTTCTTTTTACTTTGGCAGCAGATTTTAAGAAAAAAGTAGTTGTCAGGCAGAGGTGGTGGACTCGGACTCTGGACTCGGTCTCGAGACGTCTCGAGACACCTTTTTCTGGGACTCGGACTCGTCTCGGACTCGTCCTTTGTGGAAGAGGACTCGGACTCGTCTCGAAATCCGGCCGAGTCATCGGAGTCCAAGAGACGTCTCGGACAAGCAAATTCATCCGTGACTTGAATCAAGGATATTTAGGGCTAGATTTGTAATTTGATGGACAGGTCGATCTCTACCTGCAGCTGGCAAGTGAACATTCAGCTGAAGACGGCGATGCCCTGTCTTTCTGGCATCAACACAAGGAAAAGCTGAACATATTGTATCATTTGGCAAAGCGGATTCTTGCGATTCCTGCCTAAAGTGCCCCTATAGAGCGCATCTTCAGTTCTGGAGGAATTTACATGCGACCACACAGAGAGGCACGACCACCTTGGTGCGCTTGTTTTTTTTAAGTGTAACACTGATTAATGATTTTTTTATAATTACTCTGTATTTGAAGCTTATAGTTTATAGTTTGGCAAAAACAAATTGTTAGGACTCGGGGCGTGACTCGGTCTCGAGACGTCTCGAGACACCTTTTTCGCGGACTCGGTCTCGTCTCGTCTCGAACGATTTTGTTCGCGGACTCGGACTCGTCTTGACTCGTGAGCGTCACTTCAGTCTCGGTCTCGTCTCGGACTCGATCACAGCGGACTCGCAGCACCTCTGTTGTCAGGTTTTATTTCCAAGGTGACTATGACCCAGCAACACGTTCCGAGTACTTTTCTTGTTTGATATTACTTTTTTCCTTTTGCATAGTGAATTTATTTTAGTAAAGTGGCAACCCTGTATGTTGATAACACAGACAATCGCGAGCTTTTACAGTGCATGAGTGCGTAACTACAGTGCATAAGGGGCAAGGCCCTGCCAGCTAGCTCTGGGAACAATAAAGAGAGGTTTTGAGATAACAAAGATGGGGGGTCCTGTCGACAATAAGTCCCTGTACATTTATCTAAGCCCACCAGGCCGGTTTGATGGCCGAAAGTTGCCTAGTCAAGTTTACTGTTCCTTTAACTGCGCAGACGTCTGGGAGGAACTGTAGATACGCCTTCCGCAATGTGATGGGAAAGATAGCATTCTTCAACATTCACTAAATGTCCCTTTTGAAATTTCATTTTGACTCTCTGTCACACGATTACCGATTACTCTCCCCTACCAAATACATTTGGCTATTCATTGCCACCTCACGCATTTTTGCCTGCCTGAAGTCTACCAGATACCGAAATCACGTTGTTTCAGCGCCCCGGACTTCCGGAAGTTTTTCGCCGGTCGGATACACCAAACGAAAACGGATTTCTAGATTCCGGATATAGGCCTAGCCAACTATGTATTGATTTAGTGCAAAAATAAAACGAACTTGATCTCGGAAGCAAAATCTGATTTTTAATCAGACTTCAGAAAGATTAGTTCGTGTCCCTTACTAGGAAACTATAAATAGAAGAGCGGAGAAGTGCCCCAACAATTTCCAAGTCCATTGCTATAACTCAGCCCCCTACCATTTCGGCCTTTGCCTATCCTGTTGACGAGCGCTTACCGTCAAACACTCAAAATATGACAGAGGGTTAACTCCCATGGCTTGCGAAAACGGAAAATAAGACGTCCGGCCAGTCGATAGGTTAAGCCCAATTCACACAGAGAACGAATTTCGCCACGCCTGACGATATTCGTCACGCCAGGCGTTGAAAAACGTAACGCCAAGTGAAAAAAGGCTTCGTCAGGCTTCGGCGACCAGCCGAAAAAATTCGCAACGCCAGGCAAATAATTTGACGCCCTCTGCGTGAATTCCGCTTTAGGCGAAACGAAAATCAAAAGGCAGCGGCAAACAAAACGCAGCTACTATTGCAGACTTCTCTCAGTCCGTGTTACTACAGAAATTCGCTTTATTTCGACAGAGAGAACCAGCCTATTCCCAAGGCTCATCAGAACAAAACCCTTTCGATCATTACACTTATCCGACAGGGATATCATTCTTGGGGAATTCAATTAGGTCTGGCACCCGCCCTTTCTCAATTGATCCCGCGGGGAACGGTTAACTGTTTCGCTCTCGTAGTTTTCACGGCGACGCTGCTTAAAAATGTATGAACTGCGACAAGCGAAATCGGTTTGGAAACGGCGGTCATCACTCAGCCTCTCCTAGCAGGGCTGACATGACTGTCACAAGCGGCACGTTTCGTGCTTCTTGGCTCTCTTTGTGAACGTATGGCACCACAACACTGTTCAGAAAATAGACTTCTACCTATTATACTGTTTGTTGGCAGGTCCGTATCCAGGAATTTATTTCGGGAGGTGGGTTGCCCCCGGGTCGGACCAAAAAGTATAAACAAGACCAAAGGTTCCGATGGGATCCCAAAAATCTTCGCCATGCCAAACAGCTAATCATTAAGAAATCCAAGCTCAGATATGGATTTAGCATGTGCGTTTACCTCTATAAGCCGATCGAAATGATCCTAGCTTACTTCTGTGAATTTTGCGGTTCTGGTGAACTTCAAGAACTACTTGTCCGGCGAAAAACTAAAGCTCAAAAACGGATTCAGCGTATCTCCTTACCCCTATATCCAACATCTAATCAACTTCAAATAAAAATTTAACTTCTAACAAATTTTCCGGTTTCAGCCGGATTCCGGACGAACTATATGTCCGGCTAAAGAGTGATTGTCATATACGGATTCTGCATATCTTCTTACCCCCAAATCTATCATCTAATCAACTTAAAATAAAACTTTTACTTTTAACAAATTTCCGGTTTTGGCCGGATTCCGGGCAAACTACTTGTCCGGCAATAAAATGGTTTTCGTATTCTTGTTCAGCATGTCTTCTTACCCCTACATCAAACATCTAATCAACTTCAGATAAAACTTTAACTTCTAACAAACTTTCCGGTTTTGGCCGGATTCCGGGCGAACTACTTGTCCGGCGAGAAAATGGTTTTCATATTCGTGTTCAGCGTGGCTTCTTACCCCTAAATCAAACATCTAGTCAACTTCAAATAAAACATTTACTCTCAACAAACTTTCCGGTTTCGGCCGGATTCCGGGCGAACTACTTGTCCGGCGCGAAAATGGTTTTCATATTCTTGTTCAGCATGTCTTCTTACGCCATAATCGACTATCACATTAGCTGTTTCAAAATATTTTGCTTGTCCCTTAATTTGAACCCCCTCCCCCACCCCTAAATGTAGGGGTACAGGGCCCATCTACGAACTCGACCTTACTCTTGACCCAAAGAATGCTCACACCAAGTTTCATCAAAATATCTCATTCCCTTCGAGAGTTATCGTGCTCACAGACGGACGGATGGACGGACAGACAGACAACTTTTGCGATGTCATAGGTATCCGTCACTAACGTTTTGGGATCCCAAAAAGACACAGATCAGACGTGAAAGCCCACAAAAAAATATTAGTTTTGCATGTTTCGGGGGGGGGGGGTGAACCCCCTACCCCCCCGGATACGGCCCTGGTTGTTGGGTACCTTTGTTGTTCGTTCTTTCCGAATTTCCGGTTTAACACTTACTCCGGTCTCACTGTTTCTGCGATACGAATACGAGACTGATAGAGGGATTAACCTTATTATGCCTACACCGACAATGAGAAATCGACACCGACATTTTTTCCGTTTTTTCCAGATTCTGACGGACGGGGCCGAAATATCAGCACGGTAAAAACAAGACCAAAGGTTCCGATGGGATCCCAAAACTTCGATATTTGATCCAGACAATTAGGTTTTGTCTTCGTCAGACTCCATGAACATTTATACTCTTAAAATTTAGAAACAGATTAAGGCCAAACAGCTAATCATTAAGAAAACCAAGTTCTGATATGGATTCAGCTTGTGTGTTTACCCCTATAAGTCGATTGAAACGATCCTGGCTTACTTCTGCGAATTTTCCGGTTTCTGGCGGAATTCCAGAACTACTTGTCCGACGAAAAACTAAAGCTCAAAAACGAATTCAGCGTATCAGTTACCCTTATTTCCAACATCTAATCAACTTCAAATAAAAATTTAACTTATCACAAATTTTCCGGTTTCAACCGGATTCCGGACGAACTATATGTCAGGCAAAAAAATTATTGTCATATACGGATTCAGCATCTCGTCTTACCCCTAAATCGGACATCTAATCAACTTCAAATAAAACTTTTACTTTTAACAAACTTTCCGGTTTTGGCCGGATTCCGGGCGAACTTCTTGTCTGGCGAAAAAACGGTTTTTTTACTACTGGACAGGGGAACTGCCGTCTGTGCGTTATATTCCTAGGTGCGAACATAATACTGTGTAGTACATAGGCAATGAGCCTCTCTCTACAAAAGCAGAGACGAAGGCCTTAAATTAGGCTCTTTTTTTCGTTTCCACGCTTCAGCCTCACCTACAAAATGACATATTTGGCTACTCTTGTTGGTTAGCTCTCATCCTATTATGGACCTGGGCAAGAGTTGAAACGTCAGACAAAGTAATAGCACAAGACGATCCAAATCGGGACTCTTCGCCTAGCCTTTTATGTAGAAAACAAAGTAAAAATAGCCTGTTCCTTTTTTGACAGTCGAAAGTTAAAAAATAGCTTAAAGGTTTTAAGTGTACTAAAGTTGCAGACGTAGTGAAGAATTTGCCTTACCTTCGATATTTTTTTCTTTTATATTGTTTAGATATTCTGCTCCATTTTTTCGCTTTTGTGCGAGTCTGGGGTAATATACCACAAAACCTTCATTGGGGTCTTATTTTCCCCTCGACCTGTTTTTAACCAGTCTTACCTGCACAATAGCAATGTATATGAGCAAAATTGTTTCTAGGTTATCCCTTAAAGTCGTACCTGTACATAGGCTACTAATCCCAGTCCAGTCTAACCTACCTTCTCTTGTGGTTCACCGTGAATACTAGCCAAGATTTCAGGCATGAAATATTCTTGTCCTATGTAGCGACAAGTTCGAACAGAAATAAAAATTAAAGGAGACATTGCATAATAATCCATTATTTTTTACGGGTGCTTTCGCGACCGAGTCTTTCTAACTATACTCTAATTAAATAGATAACTGCTTTATTGGCCCCTCTTCTGTTGTTTTTTCGCTTGTCAATAAAATTGCCGGTAAGTTCGAACAGAAATAAAAAGTAAAGGAGACATTGTATAATAGTCCATTATTTTTTACGGGTGCTTTCACGACCGAGTCTTTCTAACTATACTCTAATTATATAGATAATTCGGCCCCTCTTCTGTCGTTTTTCCGCTTGTCAATAAAATTGCCGGATTTATGAGATGAACTAGGGTGGTCATCGTTTTCTATATAGTTTTTCGTCTCACTCGGTGATGCAAATCAATTTTTATGGCACTTGCCTACCGGCCAAGTGCCATATACCGATCACTTTTCCGTCGGTCTGTCGGTCGGTCGGTCTGTCGGTCAGTCCGCTGTTTGCGAGTTAGGGTACTTCCAGATGTGCTAGGACGATGAAACTTGGCAGGCGTATTAGGGACCCGACCAGACTAACTTGGAAATAGTCACTTGCTCGATCCGACCATCGTGGGGGGAAGGAGGGGAGCCGGAATCCGGAATTTAGTGGCATGCATAACTTTCGATAACTTGATATTTGGAAAGACGTCATGCTTCAGATGTCCCATATCAAGTTCGGACCGAATCCGATGTATGTGGGGGGAGTCGGAGGGGGGGAACCGGAAATCATATTAAACGTTTAGAGCGGAGCGATCGGGATGAAAGTTGGTGGGAGGAACAAGCACAACCCCTACGTACATCATTGACAGAAGCAGACCGGATTCGTGCACTGTGGGGGGAGTTGGAGTGGGGTTCCGGAATTCCGGTGATACGGAGTTAAGTTTCTTCCAGGTGGGCTAGGACAATGAAACTCGGTAGGTAAATCAGGGACGCGACCAGATTAACCTGGAAATAGTCAGCTTCCCGATCCGACCATCGTGGGGGGAGTGGAGGGAGGTGGGACCCTGAATCTTGAGGTATGTATAACTTCCGAACGGGTGATCGGATCATAATGAAACTTGATATGTAGAAAGACAACGTGTCTCAGATGTCCCACTTCAAGTCCGGACTGGATCCGATGAAGCTGGGGGGGGGGGGGGGGGGGGTCGGAGGGGGGAACCGGAAATCATGTTAAACGCTTAGAGTCGAGCGATCGGGATGAAACTTGGTGGGAGGAACAAGCACAACCCCTAGGTATATCACTGACAGAACCGGGCCGGATTCGTGCTATGTGGGGGGAGTTTGAGTGGGGTTCCGGAATTCCGGTGATACGGAGTTAAGTTACTTCCAGGTGGACTAGGACAATGAAACTCGGCAGGTAAATCAAAGACGCGACCAGATTAACCTGGAAATAGTCAGCTTCCCGACCCAACCATCGTGGGGGGAGTGGAGGGAGGGGGAATCCTGAATCTTGAGGTATGTATAACTTCCTAACGGGTGATCGGATCATAACGAAACTTGATATGTAGAAAGACAACGTGTCTCGGATGTCCCATTTTAAGTCCGGACCGGATCCGATGAAGCTGGGGGGGGGGGGGTCGGAGGGGGGTCCGGAAACCTTTTGACGTGCTTGGAGTGGAGCGATCGGAATGAAACTTGGTGGGAAGAACAAGCGCAAGCCCTATGTAGATCATTGACAGAACCGGACCGGATTCGGGCATTGTGGGGGAGTTAGAGGGGGGGTCCGGAATTCCGGTGATCGCAAGTTAAGGTACTTCCAGACATGCTAGGACGATGAAACTTGGCTTGAAAATCAAAGACTTGACATGATTGGCTTAGAAATAGTTAGTTCCCAGATCCGACCATCCCTTAAAGTACTAATGCTAACCGCAAAGTGCAAAAAAATACTTTTAAGGAAAATATACATTTTCGTGATCCCTATGAGCCCATGATCATTTTTGCCTCAAGGGTTTTGCTTACAATAAAATTCCTTAAAGTACAAACAATACTTTTGAGCAAAATACATTTTCGTGCTCCTGATGATCATCTTTTTTGCTTCATGAGTTTTGATTACAGATGATTTTCTATAACTTGGAAATAGTCACTTGCCCGATCCGACCATCGTGGGGGGAGGGAGGGGAGCACTACTATCCATTCACATCGTACTACGATAACTTGAATACAAGCAAAAAAGCTTGCAAGTGCCATATGAGCTTTCAGCTCTTGTTTTCGAATCCAATGTATTCTGTTACACACAAATGGAAACATTAACGGTATACCTTCACTTCAAGACGATGCAGGCTTATCCTGGTTGCGGTATCTGGTTATTCAATCAGCCAGTGATATGCAAAATAGGATTCTCTAGTCGCAATTTTTGCTAAATTCGATACTCGCTGTCTTATCTTACTTGTCAACTACCAGTTTGTAGCTGTTCGTTTTACTTTTTGCTGTTTTGAAAACCTGCTTCTCAGTGTTCAATTCGCTGGATTACCAAATACAGGGTTTGCTAGCGGGTAAAGAAGAAAGTTAACAGGGAGGAGCGGCTGTTCTCGTCAATTTGTGTTAGTTTGTTTGCTCGTATTTTAATCAAGTTTGACGCAAAAACAGAGGTTTTGGAGCAAGATGCTGTGGTTTTAGTGATTTGTGTGAGATTTGTCTTTGTTCAGACCGCCCACAAACAAAGGGTTGGCGTTTGGTGTCGTGCCTGGCGCAAACAACTCTGCCTTAGAAGTGGCGGTGGTTGATTGCGTTTCTAGAGGTGTGCTTCTTTCGGCCTTCACTCTGTGCCGTCAGAAAATTGATATGTCTCTTACAAGGCCGTATCCAGGGGCGGGGGTAAGGGGGTTCGAACCCCCCCCCCCCCCCGAAACCCACAAAAGTAATAGTTTTTTGTAGGCTTTAACCTCTCATCTACGTTTTTTGTACTTTTTGGTCCGACCCGTGGGCACCCCCCCCCCCCCGAAATAAATTCCTGGATACGGGCCTGGTCTCTTGCTTTCCTTCCGCTTACCAATCTTCCTTCAGTAGAGGCATGCTTCTTTTCACGTTATTTCACTTCGGACGTAAACTCGACTACTGTTGAGTCAGACAGTCACGTAAGGTCACCTACGAACCTAAGACTGTAAACTTCAGTAACACCCGTCATCACAGGAGACACGCATAAGATTCGAAGTAACGTTTGTATAGGGACGTTGGCAAGTTGAGTTTTGGAAACGCATTTGTTGGACCCTGAAAGAGCCTCCCTGGCTGGATTGATGAAATTCACGTATAATTGTGAATATTTCTTAATCAGCATGATTACTCACAGTTTCGTCGTGATATGTACAGGCAATTTCCTTCCTGATACACTATATTTACATATAGCCAAAATATAATATTTTATTCGACCATCACAAAACCTAAATGATAAAGATGGGGACAGAAAAATAACAGCCAAAAGGAAGAAAATTCACAAATAATTTTAATGTAAGAAATAGGCCTGATTCACAGACAAATTATATTAATACCGCGGTATTATCATTATAACCCTCCCAAGAAGCATACCTTCTAGACTACAACAGGAAAGTCTTGAAATTTCCTCCCAAAATACTTCACCGGTCTCATGGCACGCTTTTGGGGTTTATTTATTTACTTTTTTCGTTTTGAATACGTCAGTTAATATTCCTCCCTCTGAATGTTCAGATTTTTAAGCCAGATTCTTCACTTCCAGGCGGAGATCAACGATAACAACATCTTGACCATTCCTGATGGAGCGGAGTGCCCTTTCATTCCGTGTCAGTTCGTCAAGACGGTTCACTACCACTGCCTTTTCCCACGCTGCGGATTCACGACAGATGGCCCTGACGCTGTCTCTAGTCACCGGCACCAGCCAATTGTAGAAGCCTTTGCGGCCTTCGGGGATTCCAGTGAATGCGGTCATCCACGATGCCAAAGGTAAATGAATCTGTTGCCTGATCTTCAGGTTAGTTTCGAATCTGAACGATTTCCGCGTCGAACTTCCCGTCGTTACATGATACAGTTGAGACATTTTCATTCAGTTTTATGTTACTGAAGCGTACTTTATCCCCAGTGTAAACTAGTCTTTATTGGTTGAGCTTGTTTTAGTGGCTTTTTGACAGAGGTGCTGCGAGTCCAGCACTTACGAGTCCGGAGGTGCGTTTTATTTAGGTCCATTCGCCCGCGCGGGTCACTAAATTCGTTTTATTAAGCGAGCGGGTGACAGATGACGTCATAGTGACGTCACGGTTTCGCCGTTTTATTTACCCCAGCGGACAATTCGTCCGCTAGCGGACCATGAGATACCCGCTGGAAAAGTGAGCGGGCGATCGTCAGGAAATTACCATTTGGCGCCAAGTTTAAAACTTTTTAATCCCCATCTTACTAATGTAAAACTTAAAAATGGTTTTGTAATTCCTGGGGGAGTCACAGAGGGTCGAGCACTGAGTATTAGGAAGCAGGACTTCTCCTCTTTGATTTAAGATATATTTCAGAATATTTGGTTTTGCTTTGAGGCCCCTTAGAGCATTTTTGTGAAAGCCTACTTTTAGGAGCATGACGCCTGTTTGACACATTTGAATTCTCCGCCAGAAAATAAGCTGATCGACAAAAATGTCGTTTTATTTACGCTCGCAAGCTCAAATAAAACGGCAAAATGCTGACGTCACAGTGACCCGCTAGCGGACCCTCGGATCGTAAATAAAACGCACCTCGGGACTTGAAAACAAGACGAGTCCCCATACTAGTAGTATGGGGACTCGTCTCGTTTTCCGAGTCCAAGACCGGTCTCGGACTCGTAACTGCTGGACTCGCAGCACCTCTGCTTTTTGAACCCCCTTAACCGCATAAAAACTTCCTTTTGGCAGCTTGACTTGAGGGTCCAATGTCGGCTCTGGAGCTCTGAGAGCTGAGGGCGGGATTTCAGGCCAATGGGCGGTCAATCTACCCCCACCATCTCGTCGCGAGGCCTATTCGCTTGCCGACCGAGTACCGGCGAAGATTGACTGAACACTGCATTACTACATATTTTCGCCGATTCTTTTTTTTGAGGGTGTATCCCTGTCTATAATTTAATATTAAAATTAGGAAAGGAGCCAAAGCAGATTCTTTTGTATGACACTTGGTCCATCTCTAAAGGGGGGAATGAATGTGCATAGATGTTAAGAGGCAAATGTAATGAATCTCTGCCTCACTTCAATGTAACGGTGCCACGGACATGGACGTACAAATATTCTAGGATGTAAGTCTATCCTACGATTCAGTGACTGTCTGTTGAATTAACCTCACATATATTTTCTCTAGGTCGAAGTTGACTCATCACTACCACTGTCTGCGACCTGGTTGCCCTTTCGTGTCAGTACGTTCCGACCTCATTCTCATCCACGATCGGGAGCATAGCCTGATGATGGCCCCACCCAGTGAAGAACGCGAACGTCGAACCCCCTCTGTCTGTCACGAACCCAGGCCACTGAGTGAGAACGACAGCGAGCCTAGTTCAAGGGCGACAGGTAGGATATAGAATAATTTTATAAGCCAGAATTACACAAGACTTACTGGACTAGGAAATTCTCACACATCCGTCTTGTTTTGTCGCCTCCGTAGGGTTAGAACTCCCAACTGGTGATTTGGAAGCCATAGTTTCGGTCCTCGGTAATTCGCACGTCGGAGCGATCAAGGATTTCCTCTTGATGATGATGTTATTTGAATGTGTCCACTCCTTATTTCTCTCTTTGCCACTCGCTGATTTTGAAACAATTGTTTCTTCTAGTTGTTCGAGCGGCTGGCACCTTCTACCCTGTATCTACCCCAGGCTCTTCATCACCTCCCTTGCGCCAGAGTGAGCCACCAGTTGAAACCGAATCAAAATTTGATTTAAACGCCACGCCAGAATTGTATGGCCCCGAACAGTCGTGCGGCAGGCCCTTCTGCAAGTTAAAGCGCCGTGAACACTACCACTGCAACGTATGTAATCAAGCATTCTCGGAGGTGGAAAGGCTGAAACCTCACATGAAGAAGCATAGTGACGGCGTACTCAGCCCAAATATGCAGAGAGCTATGGAGGAAGATAGGGGCTCTGACAGCTCCGAGCATAGGGAAGAAGAAGAGGAAAAGAGGTCTGACGAGCCGGAGTTGATCACTGGTAAGCATTTCTTATCCCGTGTTTCTCCTTTGACTAATCTTTTTTTTCTCCTTTGACTAATCTTTTTAAGTCTGTTTCTTTTTGTAAAACTGAAATGCTAGTCTTTCAACCAAACGATAATCAGACTGCGGCGGATGAAGTTACAAGAAAAAGTCGTGAGTGACGGTTTCGCCGATAGACGCACTTCGTTGCAGGTTTAATTAGCAAAGAAATAAAATCAAAATAAACTGATAGGGTATGAAGTAGCATCGGCCTTTTTTGTACCATAGATCCCAAACCTGATTTATATCGTCGCTGACTAGTTAATAACCAACCATCTCTACTAGGTCCCAAACATCCAGAGGAAATTCGCTCCATGTCATCGACTCTGAGCCATATACCTGAAGATCCTTTCGGTGGTATGGGCGGCCACCCTCTACAGTCCCTTAGCGCCTTTGTGGCCCCTCTACACCCTTACGGGTATATGGGACCACACTTCATGGGACCTCATGGATTCAACCCGATGCTGTTCGCCTCACATGGACAAGGTATGATCCGTAAATTGTATACATAGCAAACATACAGGCCTTACACTGACACCCAGCTCTCGAAAACCAAATGAAACACCAAATAATAAACGAAATTATACTTCTTCGTAACAAACTGTCTCCCAATTAATTTGTTCTTCAACTAATCCAGTTTTATGGTCCTGCTCACTGTCTCCATAAACAGGGAAGACCGCTAAGTTTCCAAAGGAACCTATTTTCGGAACCGGATGTGAAATTCGCAGTCGTAGTGTACATTCGGACGCCAGCATTAGCTGCGTTCGTTGTCCGGTGACTGCTCACCGGTGCTTCCTATAACGCGTTTTTGCACTAACCGGTGACTACTCCCCGATCTTAAAACCCGTTTTCGGACTAACCAATGTCTGGTTAGTGCCCACCGGTGCGGACTAACCAGAACCTGCTCGGGAGCCTCGCTGTAGTTGGCTGTAGCGAGGAGTTAGCAAGTTTTCATCAACTCACTCGTGAACGAAAAAACGCGTTATAAGCAAAGAACCGGACACT
Source organism: Branchinecta lindahli (assembly GCA_023053555.1). Classification (NCBI taxonomy): domain Eukaryota; kingdom Metazoa; phylum Arthropoda; class Branchiopoda; order Anostraca; family Branchinectidae; genus Branchinecta; species Branchinecta lindahli. Next base: position 14,182,168 of record JAKZAO010000001.1, read on the forward strand.
GGTGACAAAACACCAGAACCAGATCGGAATGCAACGAACGCAACTATTGCTTCTTTGTATCGGAAATGTTTATCACACCCGATGGTTATTGTTACCATCAATTTACTGTAGTGTCCGTTTTGAGGCGCGAAATTTAGACAGATAAATTCCAACAGTTTCTACCTTACAGGTTACATGTTGCCTGGACCACCTTTACCTTTCCCCCCTGGTGTCCTACCACCTATGCCGCCCAACCCCATGGATGTTCGACCACCTTCTCGAAAACCTGGAGACGCACCTACTCCGAACCCACCTTCAACGCCGGAAAGCCCCTGGGATCCAAAGAAAATCCGAGCTGCTACAAATACAAGGATACTAAAGGAAGAGCCGGTTCCGGAAGGTTACATTCGCTTCAGGCAAGTTTACATAACTGTAGTCTCTGCAGCCGGAAACGTTTTGCTTCCGGACACTACTCCTGCGACGGTTATCGCGAAGTTTCGCGATTTTTTTGTACGGCCGTAGTTTCCAAGGAAACCTATTGAAATGAAAAAGATATCCTTTGCGAAGAAAAAAGTCAAGGTGCAGTAGGGTACCTTCGAGGATCATGATCGACGAACGAAAAATCAAGTGTTTTTGAAAGTTGGAGGCGTTAGGTCATGAAGGATAGGAGATACTTCTTCAAAAAACACTGTAGGTCCAGATGTCGAAACGCGGTATCTTCGAAGCCATGTGCACCTGGTAGCTCCGGACTAGCTGACCGTTGCCATTTTTGGTTGACGTCAAACGGTGCGGAGCGATGAGTTCTAGTATAAGAAACGTAATTTACCTGTTGCATCTGCAGCGGTCGCTCCCCACCAGATTCTTCGCGTGTGACTCTCAGTGCGTTCCCTGTCATCCTGGTGACAAACTGTTAGCACAAGCTAATATTTTTTCATTATCTTACATAGGTTCAACGAAGATTGTCGGTACCCGCAGTGTGGATACCGGGAGCACCAGACTCATTTCCATTGCACACGGGTCGACTGTGGGTATAGCTTCTGCGACAAGACCCGATTTGTTCAGCATACTGCTCGCCATGAACGCCTGGACACGCTCATGGGTGGCGATTTCCTACAGTATCGAGCAAGTATTCCTTGTGGTCGCCAAGGCTGTCTTCACATTGCTAGCTTAGGTGAGAACACATTTCTGGACCTTTAATTTTTTTTTTCTTGGAGGAGGGATGCAAATTATTTGAAGGACCCGTCGTGTCTATAATGTCAATGCGACCGACTTCCGTAATTGCATTCATTTCTTAAGTCCGGAGACCCACATTTCATATGTTACATTATGAGCCCGCTAAAGATACCTCACTCGTCTCTGCACTGCGTATGCACATTATGCTCCCGACGAGTGTTCACAGATCAAACGATTGATGCGTAAAACCGGTTATCTGGATTTCGCCGAGTTTTTGCTGGAAGTCAAATGGGCTTGGGAAAAGGTTTCAAACAGCCAAAGCCGCGGATGATTTGTAAAACATTTACGCGGATGATTTATAGAGGCGAAAGCCTTGCTATTGCAATTATATTATATTATTATTATTAAAAGCATCGCCTATAGTTTAACGGTTTTCAAATAGTTTTGAATATTGGAACATTAACAGTAGTGCGAGGTGTGCTTTAAGTAAACTGAACTTTTAGCCACGTGGACGGCATAGCCTCTAGGAACGCTTAACGCACAGGATTGCAGCAGGTCTTTTTTTTTTGACATGTCTAACTGGCAACGCAAACGAGCTATGCAGTTGGGAATTCTGGGCCCGCACAAAGCATGTTTTCGTGAGGAAGTCTTCAGTTTTAGACGTATGGAATGCTTGATTCCGGCAAATCGGTTATTTTTCTACACTGAAGCAGTTTCAGACATATGGAAGGCTTGATTACCACGAATCGGTTTTCGTTCCATAGTGCGAAGCATTGAGCCCGTCCGAGCATCCGCACCAGACTCTAGGTTAACATAGTCAACTCTAGGTTAACATAGTCCTTCCTCTGTTCCTGAGGATCCTGAGGCGTTTCACACTCGAGAAAACTGTCGCGAAAAGTCGCGAATTCCGAAACTAATTTTCTAATCTCCCATTCAATTTTTTAGGCTCAGTGCAAAACAAAGCTTCACATTTCCACTGCCTTAAGTGTGAGTTTGTCTGCACCGACACGAACAAAGTGGTGGCGCACCGTCGTCAGCACCAGAAACAGGACTCGATTCTTGCCGCCGGTTTTGAAAAGTTTACACCCTCGCAGTCGTGCAGGGCAGAAACCTGCCCACACAATAACAAACAGACACATTACCATTGCCTGAAGTGCTCGTACGTGGTGCTAGGACTGTCGCAAATGTCTGCTCACAAATATAGGCATATGGAGTGAATTTGATTCAGTTTAGCTTAACGTAAAATTCTAGTTACGATGAACACGTTACTACGTCTATACGCTAGTTTTCTAGTTGTGCTTTGCCAAAGTTTTTTCGCACCAAGTGCGATATTAGTTGTAGTTCAGAGCCTGTTAGTTAATTTTCGGTTGTCTCTTGCTTTGGTTGCTATTTTCAGAATGTCAAGGGATTAGAGGTTTTTCGTCGCATCAAAATGGAACTTCAACGGATTTCACTTTTCACGAGCCGTTTGAACGAATTGATAGCTTCCGTTTTCTGGAATCAGTGTAGATTTGGGGGGGAAGGGGGATAGTGTTGATGTGATACGAAGACGTAAAGCAACAATTGTTCACACGATCAAACTTATTTAGGGTTACCCAGTAATATTGTTAAACTGGCTCAGATGCCGGGGCGTTTTGTCTGGACGAAAAACACGGATCTGACCGTTTTGTCGTAAACAGCGATGGCTCCAAGCAGAAACGCTGTTGCTTTCGGAGTATAGCGAGGCATAAATCAAGGCTTAGTAGGAACTACCTCATCTCAGTAATCGTATCTACGTGCCGTTGCGGGCCATAATTAAAACTGGTGAAAAAGTAACCCAAATCAGTCAACCTCATTGGTCAACCATGCCGTAGTAGGAATAATGTGGTGAACAGCCATTCCAGTTAGTGAAATATTTGTTTAGTAAGTACGCCGTCACGTTAATGCATATGTTGTGATATTTCGTAGTACCGTAGGGCCAAGCTAAGTGAAGTAGTTTTCACCTGACATTATGTATGTATTATTATTGATTTACTCGACCCAGTGCGAAATGTTTGTCAGGAACCATGTCCACTTATGTTCCGCTACGCCTGAGACACCTGGTTCTTTATGTGTCAAAGCTCTACCCTCGTTGTTATGTCACGTTGAAATGATCTACCGGATCGGACCCACGCCATTGTACTCTTTGAAATTTGTGCCAAAAAACCGATGTAGAGATTCCGGTGAACTCGAAGATAGGGTGATACTCCGCGATTTTTAATGTCATTTTGCTCGTGCCTTATTTTTTTTTTATTCACGGTAGCGTGTAAGGTATGCCTACATTTTTCGTGCCTTTTACTATTTTTAGTGCCAAACCTTAGAGCCTCAAGAATGCTAAAGTAAATTCCAGGTTATATTCTATGACAAAAAATCGAGTCTTTAGACAAGAAAGGCTAAAATCACTCGTAAGGTTGTGCAAGTATAGGAAAAAGCAAGGTAAACATTTTCTTAAAACATGCACACCCTGGCTGCCCAGTTTAGTCGCTGCTTTTATGAATAAAAGAATAAGCATAAATTTGACAGTTTCAGCTGTAGTCACCAAGCCGAGCCTAAAAAAGTAACGTCTTTACACAGCCAAAAGCGAGAAAACGTGGTATGGAACACATGGATGCGCATGCAGTTAAAGGTCCTCCCGTAGTTACCCTTTTACAATGTCCCTAGCTCTCTGCAGAATAATGAGCTTTAGAAATCCCCGAACTTCGCTATCGTTTCTTTTCGCACCTACGACTTTACTTCGATTTTTTAGTTGAACCGGGTTTTCCTAGTAAAGCAGAGCGTACCTGGCCGAAAGCTTCAAGGTCCGCCAACAACTCCTTCAAGGAGGAAATAATGCTTGGAGACTCGATATGCCAACAGGGCTAGCATTTATGTCATTATAATGCATTTCTTCGCACATTCGGACTCGTTTTCTTTTGCTTGGCTTTTCCCACCCTTTTACCACGGCGCACAGTTTTCAAATATTTTGCCTCGAACTTCCGGGTTGGAAAGCGGGAGACGACAAGCGCCAACAAGAAAATCGCCAACTTCAGGTAAGGTCTGATATTACAGAAAAACGATATTTTTGAACCACTTTATCGTGAAAAGGTAATTTCCATGCAGTAAAAGTTGTGCTTACGAAGTTATGACGTTTCATAGGTAAAACTTAAGAGGGAAATAACACAAGCATTCACGACATTCGCCATAACTTTTAACACAAGGATGCGCATCCGTGCATTATACTTCAGATAGTCCTGCATGGCGTGGTCTCTACGACCAGCAGCTGATCGGGGACCGTGAAAAGACCTTCACGGTTGTCTTATGCCTGATAATAGTTGCGTTTTTGCAGATACCATGATATCTGATACCCCGGCAACTGGATTTGCATTTGTCGTGTTTGCGGTATCCGATACTACGGTTGCCTTGCAAAAACGACAATTGCCGAATTCGCGCTTGAGAAGTCGTTCCAAAAGAATACTAGTATCCACTCACATCGCAAGTGCCAAAATTCGTTCCCACCAATTTGTCAGAAACCCAGGGTCCTGTGTTATTGATGATTAAAGTGAGACGAATTTTACAGTTACCACGGTAACTACCAAAACGCCTTTTGACCGTGGTACCAGAAACCACGGTAAATGCGAAAAAGACTAGACCGTGGTATCAGATACGATGAACCACGGTAACTGCGAAAAAGACTAGGCTGTGGTATCAGATACTATGGTATCTGCAAAAACGCAAATAATGACTACCATCGAATCCGTTTGCAGGGGTAATGGTGCTCGGGAGTAACAAACACGCAGATTCACAGTATGTACAGTAGCGCATGCTTCTTTGAACGTTATTTTTCCAACACTGCCGTATTCATTTCACTTCCTGTGATACAAGTCAACTATACCAGTCAGCCAAGGTATTTAAAGTAGTTAAATGCTCCTCAGCCGAGATTTGAGCCCGGGACCCTTCGCATACCAGGCGATCACTGTACAAACTGAGCTACCGAGGCGCTTGTGAACATAGTTCGCAAGCAACTACAATAGTCGCAAGAAGCCGGCCTTAGGAACAGTGATCCCGTCTGAAAGCAATTTCATCTAATCGGTTAACATTCCTATTTCACGGAAGATAATAGAGATAACGTAGATGGCAATTCATACAAGAGACAAATGAAATTTAAAGCACACCTCGCACTATATTTACTGTTTAGGTTTCAATATTCAAAACTATCTGAACACCGTTAAACTGGGCTCTTCTTAGAACACATTGTCCACTGCTTTGACCGTTTTAAGCAGGTTTTAAGCCTTTTCCCAGGTCCACTGACTTCTAGAAAAACTCGGCTAAACTCAGAAAACCGGTTTTACGAATCTATAGCATGATACGCGAACACCCATCGAGAGCATAATGCGCATGAAAAAAAAGTGAATCGTTAGCGGGCTTAGAATGTAACACGCGAAATTCGAGTCTCGGGGTTAAGAACAATGAATGCAATTACGGACGTAGGTTGCATTGGCATTTTAGACACGACGGGTACTTTAATTAAATTTAAAAAAAAACTGGATTTGGTTCATTTGTCACGGTACAAGTCCCTTTTATAAAGCGACATCTACGTAATATCCAGCCAAAGTAGCTAATTAAGAGCTCCATAAGAAAACCTGAATGGGCGTTTCGGGTCTTAATTTTTACTATTTAACCCAAATCTGCACTGCTCAAAGTGAACTAACGTTCAAAGACGCATACCTCTACTGTACCTTTCACCAAAGTAGAAGTTCCAACAAACCACTGATTACGACAGATTTTTGTATTATGTAACTGAATATAAAAGAAAAACGACATGTCGAAAGTTAACGTCCACTAATCTAAATAAAGTAATCTAGCTCATACCGAACATACTGGTTTTTCATGTCATTGGGCACCCTAGGGTATCCGGCTACGAGGGCATCCTGTCCACCAATGTACAGGGAGTTATATATTCTCCAGTAAACTTCTCTGACTTTCCTGGCAGGGTGGAACAAACCCTAGAAAAGAAGAAGAAATTAATATTTGTTACGAATGAAACTTCAGTAAAGCTATCTACGAATGAAGCCTGAATAAAGCGACATAAATTCAGCAGTGCGTATCTTCGCGGTCCGGCCGCATTCCGGAATGCGGAAGGGACAGGACGCGTAAAATTCCATTCACACAACAAAAAAATCACCTGGGCGACAAGAAAACAGCAAACACTGGCAACTTCTCCATATAACAATGTACGGGGAAGGCAAGAGCGAGCAGTCCCTACGAAGACCCAAAAATTCCAAACAGGAGCGGCCAAACATAGTCGTCACCAAAATAGTTTTACACCAGGGGTTGTTGAAATTTTAAATTGCCCTTGACCATTTGTAGGTACTTCTAAATGTACGGTACTACGATTCTGACCAATTAACTGCATGACAGTACTCACCAATCTTGGTACTGTTACCGCGAAAGTTCGGGAATGAATTACTATTATTATCTAACTTCCTTGAAAGCACACAGGGTTCTTTCCACTTTTCACAAAGAGCCCTTTGATACCTTGAGAATGTATAACTGAAAAACTCTTAATCCCCCAGACGACGCCGAAAAACTGCACACAACTGGGATTGGTAGTCGTTGACGACCGTGTCAAGCTCTTTAGTCGTTTCTCTTCTGATCGCACAAATATTGGCCCTATGCTACTACAGACGCCAAAATGTCAACACCGAGAAGGAGAACTGTTTAGACCAAAGCAAGTTCACTGAAAGCTTGGAAAGTGATATGAAGACCACTGTTAAAGTCGTTCATGCTAGCAGTGGAGACTGACGTCGTTAAAGCACGTATCAGCACCTGAAAGTTGCGTACCTAATCCAGAAATTAAAATAATAAGACAACAAAGAGAAATTTAAAAACTTTCTCGGTCGGCTGTAAGAGATACGATGTTTCAATGCGCAGGACTCCGCAAAATCCGGAACAGCGTCGTACCGTAGTCAGTCGAAGCGTTATTTGTGTCAACCGAGCGCAACCGCAATGTTTCCGGGCTAACGTGCAACGCTCGATTCTACTCAGCTAAACATCGTATGTCTTATACCGAACCAAAGAAATATTACATATGCAGCTTGTCACGTGCCGACACGTGTTTTAACTCGGCTGTACAAGAACTCTGCGAAAAACAGGACAACTGGTAACCCCCCCCCCCCCGCCTGAACGCATTAAGAAAACATGATTGGCTGTAACAGGATTAAGCTCGTTGGCTTCACATCACAGCAGCTCTCGGTAGAAAACCTCACAAACGCAGTGACCAGGTGTTGGGTAAACCTTAGATGAGGTCTATTAGGGACATGATAAAGGAAATCCTGATGACTAATAAATAAGAGTCAAAACAGAAAATACGTTTTCACTCTCTTATCGTTTCTTTGGTTTTTGGCATTCCCTCGCAGCCGCTGACAAAGTAAATGGTATGCTGCAAAGATGCACAAGGAAATAATACAACCTACAAATTCCCGAAGTTAAAAAAACAACAAAAAAAACAGCGTACCTGCAGGGTATACTGGAGGACTTTAACGGGTCCAAGGGACACCCTCATCCCCTCTATGGAGTCCATGAATGCTTGCACAAGATGGGGTGAAGTTTCGAACACGTTGGGCCAAACGTAGTTCATCAGATGAATTAGTGCGTCTTCGCAGCCGAAGCCAAGAACGCCAAGTGCCATGTGCTTTATCGCTGCGCATGCGGTCTGTCTGTGCACAAGATCCCTGCAATATAAAGAAGATAATTTTATAACTGATTTCGGGATTTATTTTAGCGACCTTAGCTGGTGGTGTCGTAGCGTCGGATTTTTGCTAGTGTAGGGCGCTGCTGGTGTAGCACCATCCTGTCGCAGGGGATATACCTCACATACACACAAAATTTGTGGATTTAATCCAACCACGAGTGGAGTCTGACCTTTGACAAATCGCAATTTAAAGGTGAACTAAAGCGCTGGACAGACTATTTCCTGACCCACTATTCCCTCACATCACCTCAAACCCCAAAACTGTTTACTCGTTTCACTACTTTCGCATGCTTGCTTTATCAGCACTTATGAGTGATTTCTGCCCATGTTTACTAGCTTTATGAACAGAAATGGCTGTCTGGAAACCCGTCAGCTTACGTTACGCCACCGGTCGGATGAAGCCGAAAATGAGCCGAAAATAAACTAAGATACTGTGTCGGCTGAGAGACAATTTTACGTTATTTGGTAGTCAGAGAGCTTACAACCTTTATTTTATTTTCCCCAAGAAGGGCCCTTAATAAATGCCCCATTGGCCCCTACCAAGGATCCCACCAATAAAAGGGAAGGAGCTGTCTCTACTCGTAGAAGTTATGCTTCTATTTAGTTACCAAGTTCGCTTGTTTTGTAACATTTCCTCCTTGTTTAAGTGAATGAGAAAATTAAGACGAGAAATGTGTGTCATCATTTGCAATGAGTGAGCAAAAGTTGTGTACTCCTGCATAGGACACGGTTGTGCCCTTCTTGAAAGCGTTATGTTTTTTTTTTTAAGGATTGTTGAAAATAAATGAATTGAAACTGATTGTTTCTTTCACAGGAAGAATGTCAATATGTCAATCAAAACAGGGCTCCTGCCTAAGAGCAGGGGTCCTGTCTTAAGGAAGAAGAAAAAACATCAGAACATGGATCCTGCCCTTCCTCGTTTATCGTGTTATCTGTCAGGTTACTTTACTGCTGCAACGTCGTTCTTTCAAAATATTTTCTTGTTACAACGTTGAAAAATAGCAAATAGGCCAAAAGATAGGTTTTGGAAGGTTTTCGTGAACGACCAAGACGCTGACGTAGAAAATTTTGCACTCTTACCTGTCCATTAGTGCGTCCTCCAGGAGGGGTGACACGGCGTAGATGTAATCCTTGCCCATTTCTCCAATGTACTCGAACAAGAAAGACAATGACTTCAGTACACCGTTTTGAACGTTAAGTTCCGGTACACGATACTCATTCATCAGCGCAGGCAGAACCGTGAACGGCGAGCAGGTTTCGGCGACAATGGCAATGGCGACAGTAGTACACACACGATTTTGACGCTCTTGCACTTTCAGGTTATTCAGCAATGTTGCCAACACATCGTGGGGACTATAAGAGAAAGAAATATAAGCATCCTGACTTCAAGGGGGATACGAAACAGAGGAATCACAAACAGTTAGAGCGATGTCGGACTAATCAAAAAATATCCCCCGACCGGCTGTGAGAGATCTGATAAAGCTCAATTTTGACATAATGAGAGTTTCACATCCCCAACAGGAATTTGTGTCGCTCAGCAACCAAAAAATGATAAAAGATTTGTTACAGAAACTAGGATAACGTGACTGCTAACACAATTCTCAATTTCAACAACAATGGTCTGCGCAGACATGACTTCAAACTGAGAGTTCTCAAAAGATATTAGTAGATGGTCTTTCCAGAAGAGAGTGACTAGCTGTTGGAACCTGGAACCCCCTTCCATCAGAATTGGTGACGAGCGATTCAGTCAATGCTTTCAAGAATTCCTCAGACAATCTGTACGACGGAAGGATCTACAACTAACTGTGTTGTTTTAGACGAACACTGTAGAGGCCACTGGCCTATTTTATGCATCGATTCTTTTTGTTACAAAACACGCTCGCCAGCACAACAGTTGCATCGCTCAGCTTTTGGCTCTGATCCGAACAACGACTTCCCGGAATGTCGCCACCCCAAACAAGGAAAAACGCTGTTTCAGAAGCTGGCTGTACCAAATATTACTTGACTCAAGCCTTTTTGATTTCTAACTATTTCCATCGCTTTGCTGCGGAAATTCGGTCTCTCAAAGAACCGTCGACCGCGACGTGGCTCACTGGTTATTGCCAAGCGAATTTGGTCTTGTGATGACAGAAACTGAAGGGTAACTGAAGCCATACAGAAAATCCGCACAAAGTAAGCTCTTTGTGAAGACTCTGACCAGTGCGTGGGCGTAAGTATAGACCTGAAAATGACTGTAGCTCTGGAGCAAACAAGATGAAGTGGGAGGCTTCGAAACCCAGAGGAACGCAAGTGTCCACCCGCCGTTCTAATTCAATACCTGATTCTTCGCTTAACCAGCAAACAATTTCCGCATTCTGGGCAATAGGCTCAGCTCCAACTTTTCCATGAATTGAGTTCACTCTGTCGAAAGCTAGATCCGGCTACAAACTATAGTGATTTCAGGCTTCCATAGGGTTACTTACTCGTCAAACAAAACTGCAAACAAGATAGACGAAAAAGGCACAAAAAGCAATCGAAACTTACCCAATTGCTTTGGCAATGTAGCCAAAGGTGTTGACAGTCGCTCGTCGAATTGCTTTCTTGTGTGCCTTCAGCAACTCAAGAAGCTCGAAGCAAATTCGCATCCACTCCCTCGCCGATACGTACTCCGGTCCTCTGTCTGCAATTCGACCAACAAGATCGATACAATTTTCTTGGACTTTTTCATGTCTGTTTTTCAAAATCGGGGTCAGTCTTGGCAAAAGATCCTTGATAGGAGGCGTCATCTTGGTCATTCCGATAACGTTGACGATTGCCTTCAGCGCGCCCAAAATACTGCCGAGCACTTCTGGGTATTCCTCACCCAAGTATTCGTAGAGAACAACACCCAAGTGTCCCATCAGCTTTTCTTCTTGACAGGTCTTCATGACGACGGCAATCTTAGCAATCAGGTCGGCCGCCTGCTGTCGGACTTTCGCCGCTTTGTTGTTCAATCGCCAGAGAATAGTACCGCAAATCTGGGGCAAGTAAGGCTTGACACGCTTGCCCAATGCGTTGACGATAGTGCCAAAGCCGTTCAGCATGACTACGTCTTCAGTGGTTTGCTCCTGGAAGGCATAAAGGATGCCGTCAATTAACTGTTCCTCCAGACGAGAGTCGATATCGGCAGCGCCAAGGTTGGCAAGGGTTTTTTCAATCGTCTCCATGACCATCTTTCTGTATGTTTCGTTCTCATCTTTCAAGTCGTCGACCACTCGGCTGACGATTTCAGACGCTCCGACCTTGTTCGCAATTTCAACTGTCGTGTCAACCAGCTGCCTGTAGTTCCTCCTATCGAGGGCCATTCTGTGGTTCCAGAAGTGTTTGAAAAATGGCGGCAGAATTTCGTCCTTAATGTACTGCGATTCCACACCATCCGTAGCAGTACACTGCTTCACTACTTTCAAGACGATCTTCTTCATTTCTTCGTCAGGGGACTGAAACTCTCTGATGAGAATCAACATGACTTCTCGAGTATAGTAATTGGCGTATTCGGCGTCCATTAGCGGGATGAGATAACCAATCGCCTTCAAGAACGCGGCAAGCCCCTTGCCTCTGTGGGTACGGATACCCTTCCACAGCGGCTTCAGAACCGAGTCGAAGCTTTCAATTCCGTAGGGGGTTGCAGCTTCGGCAAGGGCAGCTAGGCCAAGAGCAGTGATGGTTCTGACTTTCTGTTGTTCGTCAACGAGCCCATGCTCGATAATCTCGACCAAACTTCTCAAATGGGGCAAAATGGCGCAGCCCATAAGGATTGCAATTTGCTGGACAATCTTGATACCAGTGTGCCGCGCCTGCCAAGACTTCTTACTTTTGCAGACAGCCTTCAAGAAGGGCAGTAGAGATGGAATTCCCAAAGCTGACGCGACGACGGCGAACGCACGAGCTGTTGTGTTTCGTACGTATTCATCAATGTTGTCAATGTCAGGACGCATGGTGGAAATCATCGTGGCAAGACCAGCCGCTTTGGCGAGATTAGAGATGATCTCACGACCTTCGACACGGGCGTAGTAATCTTCGTCGATCAAAAGCGGCTCGATAACGACAAGAATCTTGTGGACGTACGGGCGAACAAGATCATCAAGCTTGTACAGAACGCGGTCGATGACTTTTACCAACAAGTGGCGCTCCTGGTCTTCAAGCGTTGGAGACATAAGAAGAGGGAGGATTTGATTGAACAGGGGACCGGCCCCGAATTCTCTCGCTTTGTCGGTAATTTGACGCAAAGCTGCCTTTCTCATAGGCGGTGTGCCGTTCTTGATCTTTAGAAGAAGCTTCATAATCTTTCTCTCTTTCTGCTCTTCTGGGCTCAGCGAATCTTCGTCCACGTCTATCAGGAGCTTGTCGAAATACTGCGCGTCTTCCGGTTTCAAGAACGGCAGATTACCCTTCGGCTGGTTATCCATGAATTTCGGGGTCTGGCCCTCCTGTTGCATGAAGAAACCCTGAGGAGTTGCAGCAATAGGAGTCGGGGTCGCAGTGAGTTTCCTACCCGGGGTCCTGAGAGGGATATACCCAGCGGGCGGCTGAAGAACCTTATACCCATCTGGGAACATGGCGTCCAGCTCGTCATCAGCGAGGGGACGGTTACGGTCGTCAATCTCCCTCTCCCAACGATATGCCTGAAGCTGTTCTGGGGTCATCATGGCCAAATGGCCAGGCGTAGGAGTGGCCATGGCCATTGCTTTTGCGCCCATGGGAGTCGCACCAGGAGTCATCATACCCGGTGTCATGCTAGGAGTCATCATAGATGGCGTTTGTGGTGTCATACTGCCAGCAGCTGGCGTCATGCTCGGAGTGGCGCCAGGTGTTTCGTCCCAACGTGATTTTCGCTTGCTAGCAGAAGGGGTGGGTGTCTCCTGGATGAGATCCGCGCCTGCACCACGATCTGTACGAGGGGTTTCGGCCCAACCAGCGTGCCCCGGAGTTTCTGAAATAAACAAAACAGCTTACTAAAGACGTAACAGAGATTTCAATCTAGGGACTCAAATCCTGTTTGAAAAGTATCTTTTACCCTGTTCGCATCGTTTTTAACAAGGACACTTCATCCATTCTTCTTCTTTTTTCTTTCGTTTAGTCATGGGTCAGAAAGTCCCTTATACTATCCTTATTTTTAAGATGTATATATTGAACTAGACCAGCTTGAAGTTCGTCTAGGTGTAGACCAACTAAACTTCATGTATAGCTCAAGCACACTAAATCACATCAGGCTGACTCGATGGAACGTGGTTTCCTATTTACATGCTATTCTCTTACTTCCACTACATCTCGATCGCTTTCTCGCGATTCTCAACTGCAACAGGTCCCTTTTCCAGCGATTTACGGGCATGACCACCACTGCCTGGAGGCTCGGAGGCCTAAAGAAAATCAAATCATATGTGTTCTAGCCCTTACCTCGCTCTGTTTTGGGCGTTTCGTCCCATCTGTTCCTCTTGCGGGTGCTTTCATCACCACCGCCACCGGGTGTCATGTGGCCAGGGGTAGCATCCCACATGCGATTCTGTGAAGGGGTAGCTCCTGGCGTCTCACTACCCTTCGCTCGGCCAGGTGTTTCGTCCCATCGCTGCACCATGGGTGTCTACGGAAAACAGAAATTACGTCAGACTCGGTTTGGATGAAATTCGTGAGCCAATACGTATAGACATTTAAAACGATGCCATTATTTACCTGCACAAATTTTGACGAGGCCAGTAGGTACTGTTAGTACCACTAGAAGTGGCTGTCTTCACATTTAGAGCTAAGCTTTTTGGCGTATTCTTTTATCGTTCTTTCTCTCTGAAGTGGGAATGATCTTGACAGAGTTTGGGGTGAAGATGGCGTCCTGCTTAGCCATTCTATTTTTAAACTGTTGAATACAGGTACAGAAAATGCATGTAGTTTACGGCTATTCACTAAGCTCATACAGATTAAAGTTTGCACAACGAACAGAATGGAAGCACAAGTACACTGTAAAAAGTTTCTCCGAGTAAAGATTAAAGTTAACTGATTTTTGGATAGCCTATCCCAAATACTGGGTACGTCCATTATTCGGAGATGCCTATGCCTAACGTTGGGTACCTTATGCCAAATGCTGGCTACCGTGACCCAATCAAATATTGATGATTTGAATAAAGTTCATAAATCAGCCAATCAGAATTCTTATGTTGTAAATACGTCAGGATTGGGGTACCCAGAGCGTGTTCCACCCTACTTACCGTAGTTACTACGCTAGTTACCGTAGTTACTACGCTAGGCTGGAACACTTTTTTATTTTTTCGGTCAAATATCAGGCCGACGGCTGATCGGACCAATCACGTTGCAGAGATGCGTAGTTACTACGCTTACTACGCTCCCGAGCGTGGGAAGCAAATAGTTACTATTAGTTACTATTTTGAGAAGGTTGGAACGGTCAACGTAGTAACTTTTCGTGAGACTGGAACGGAAATAGTAACTAATAGTTACTATTGGTAGAGGGGTGGAACACGCTCCCGGAGTTAGGCACATGCTGTGCCAAACGCTGGATGTACACAGAGTTTTCATAGGCTACCCCAAAATCAGGGATTTGTGGTGGACAAGATAATCGCCGCCCTAAAACCCTCCTTCATCGATGACCCACCCTTACATAAATAGGAAGCTCACCTCAGCATCCCAGGCTGGTTTCTTCTTGGCGGCTGGAGTTCCATCGAGAAGAGGTGTTGCATCTTCCGCTCCCGGAACCGCTTGATCCCAACGTCCTCTTTTTTTCGGAGCGGCGGATCCACTCTCCTTGGTTGCGTCTCCATTCGAGACGACAACCTTAAGAGTTCCTTCCTTGGCTTTTTCGGCCATTTGCTTACGGACCGCAACCTCTTCACCTCGAAGTTTCTGTTCTTTCATGATCTGAGCGTAAGTTCGGGCTCCAACGTCCGGTGTTTTGCCGCCTAAAACAATTTGAGGCGTCAGTTGAAACAGGCAAATCAGTCGAACAAGAATATAATCAAGAAGACAAATAGTGAGAACGTCTCACTTCCTTTTCACTTCTTTAAAGAACAGACAGAATCACCCTTACACTTTGACTCGCCATATGTCAGTAGCATAATAATGTAAGTTGTAAATCGTGTACTAGTTTTTTTTTGTTTCGTTTTTTGCATTCCGTATCGATTCTATGTGAGTTTTCGGGTAAATTAATTTACACCAGAGTTGCTTTATGGAGCACTAAAACTAAAAATAACACAATTTTGCTATTTATTTATTACTTATAAAAACCCTAACCTTTCTGAAATTCTACAAAAGCAACTGAACAAGAGCTAACACTCCTTAGAAACCGTTCCCCCGCTCCTTATATCCCGTCAAAAGGATCTTCATATTAAACTGCATTAACACATTGATAACAATGTGCTCACAGACTGCTGTCGTTTCAGAAAAAAAAGACGTCCTAGCCACCCAGACCCTTTGCATAAAGGCTCTCCAATCAAAGTGCAACATTTTAGGTAGCCATAATAGCCTACACATGGTCATAAGTGGCATCCCGATAAACCAAACAAACTTACCATCAGCAAAAGCATCCACACGCTCTGGAGAGATGACCATTCGACGTCTCATTGCCCTATATTCATCTTCTCTATCAGCAATGGTGGGCTTTTTATGTTGTGAAAAAGGATCATAGTCCTTATCTGCTTGGGCGACATCATTCAGCAAAGCTGCGGCACCCCCAAAGCCTTTCCTTCCGCTCGTGCCGGCATCATAATCATCTTCCTACAATTAGAAAAGTGTTTGGAGAAGGGTAACCTTGTGCTTCATCTAAGCTTCAATCGTAGGTGGAAGCCTAACATGGGTCATCCAGGAGCTTGTTTCTTAACTGCTGTCTGACTTTTATGGCTCACTTTTTGTCTAACTCTGCACATATTTCATTGCAACCATTATTAGGCAACAAAGACTATAAAAAAAAGTCAAAAGCTGCAGTCCGGGCGATATAGTGCATACAATTTTATAGACCAGCCTATTTGATATCTTGATATGAAATCAGCATTTTTGGCAAGGTTCTTTGATACTTTTGGGTAATATTTGCTTAAATGGAAATACACACCCACTTTTAACCTTGACAATTAAACCTTAAATAATTCTAATCAGAACCTCATGGAAGAAACTGAAGAAGATCAAAGATTCAATATAAAGGGGAAAGTGTTTCCATCCCTGAGATGGAAACACGTCAAGAACTATAATATGAAAATGCTTCTCGGGCAGGATTTGTGAGACGAAGATCTTGGGGTTCAAACCACCTGAGGAGCATTTTGTATTTTCAACTACTTATAAGGTTCAGGGAGTGCTCCAACCTCCCACCAATGTTTTTTTTTTTTTAATATCTGACCACTGGCTGGAATGAACACTTGTAACTATTCCAACTAGAAAAGTATTTGGATTTCCAAACTACTAGAATGAATTGTGTAAGTTCTCATCACAACTTCTACAGACAAGATTTGTATGCAAGGCATCTTTACAAATAACTGGAACACCTGGAGGAACACCATCTCAGCAACACGGCACATCCTATGCAGTGTTGAAAACCATTTTCTGTGTGCAAATTTTTGAAGTTAATAATCTAGTCACTTTCAGCTTGTCAAAAAAAAATGCATTTGCAATCCAACTTCTAACCATGTGAAGGTGCCAACAACATCTGATGAGTGGAAACTGAGTACTGTACTGAAGTTCAAAACACAACTGAAATGATATCCTAGACTGAGCTTGGAAAATGTGAGCCAAACGAGTGGGTAAGTATTTAGATGAAGATGACTGAGGGTTCATGTTCAAACCTATGCACGGCCAGTAGCCTACTTGATTTGACTGTTAAAAAGAGAAAAAAAAGAGACTTACATCAGGTTCTTCATTAGGAGCAATAGATGTCACATATCCACTATACTTTCCACTGACTGTGCCATCATAGATATCTTGATCAAAGAAGCCACTCTCTCCTAGACCAATTCTTTCCTTTTCTGGGATATCACCTCCATCAGCCAGGTTCTTCTTTCTCTCCTGGATATCCCGTATCTGAGCATCGATATCTGAAAGAGAAACAGATTTTAGAAACAGTCTTGCAAGTATCATATGTTAACAGCAATAACAGACCAAATGGTCACCATACATTCGCACCAAATCACACTGCTAAGACAGATCAAGCAATTTTAATATCTGGTGGGGTGGTGCCCACTCCTGGAGACCTTGACACAAACAACAGCTCTGCATTAAAGTACTGCACTTCCTCGAAATAACAAACTGCCAAATCCACTTAGATACTTTCCCTTTAACAACCAAATTTATGCCTAGTACATATTCACCCTGGAGCTACATACACTGGGTGACAATGATACTAACCTCTTCACCAACACTGACATCCAATTAAGAGATCCAAAACATCCTAAGAAAGAGACGCGTGTCAATTCAAGCTCCAGTCATTATGAAACTACAGTTAGGATGTCTTCAAACAATTACATCCTCAAAACTTGCTTCCACCCCAGGAACTCGGGATCACTTTTCTTATAATCACTTGAAGAGAACTTGTCCTGATAAAATTATATTCAGCACAATTACAGAATACAAACCCAAATGAAGACCAGCGATGATTGATGAGGATTTGAACCTACACAAATTTGTCTATGCTCAAAAGCTGTTTTTCAAACGAATCTCGGTTTTCCTCCATGGCTGAAAAGGAAGGGTTCTTATCATTTATCAGTGTGAATACAAAGGAAACCATGTAAGTTCGATGGTCCCCTTTTTTCCGCTTCTACAATCACTAGCCTAGATCAAAGAGTAACTCACTATGAACTAATCTGGCTCCAAAAATTGCCATAAACTTCAAAACTAGCTAGCTTGCCCATTCGGGGGGGGGGGGGGAAGGCTGTGAGTACTGGTAAACTGACCCTTGCATATCTTTCGCCATTTGGACTGTCCTAGTCAAGCTTAGGCTGACTTATGCCTATGCTTCCTCAAGCTTAGGTATGTTTTTATAGATATCTTGGCAGGTTTGAACAATAAAAGTGTATGAGGATCATGAGCCATTTCACTATAGGTATTATCAGTATTTCCATTACTTGTATTTCGGTAATCATCTACCAATGTTACTTTTTGCTATTTGTTCAGGCCTTGTTCTAAAGCCTGAAAAAATATGTATTATGTCAAGTAAGCTAATGCCTGAAAGCCTACATAGGTGAGCAAATCAGTTTATTAGGTCTATAACATTTATATTGTTGTCTTTATGAAAAATGAATCACTGATGTAGAGAAAAACTTGCGATCATTAATAGTGCATGTCTACAACTGAATAGATGCACCTTAATCCCTTCTAACTGCCTTCAGCGAAAGCATGAAGCTTTTGTAATTTTAATAAGAGTCCTTGCCTTTATGTTCGATTCCCTTTTGGTTTCATATGCATTTTATTTTTCATTTGTTGTGTAAACAGACTGTCTACATGTACAAGAGTATTAAAGGACAGAAATAAAACTTAGGTTGACAGAGAAAATCTGGGCGCAAATACAGGGTCTTCTGCAAAAAATTTATAATTTGGCAAAGCCCCTGGATGCAAACGAACCATCAAGCTTTTCAATGCAACAGCTTTGACTATATTGGGGATTGGACTGGTGTGAATAAAGGGGTAGGAACTGTACAGCCAAAAATTGGTCAACAAATTTTGTGTCCGGTTTTTGCTGCTGGGTGTAATACTTGTCCGGCGAGAAAATAACTTTCATATTCAGACTCGGCATGGACCCCTCCCCCACCCCTAAATGTAGGGCTACAGAGCCCACCTACGAACTCGACCTTTCCCTTGACCAAAAGAATCCTCCCACCAAGTTTCATCAAAATAAGTCTTCCCTTCGAGAGTTATCGTGCTCACAGACAGACAGACAACTCTTGTGATGTCATAGGTATCCCTCCACTTACGTTTTGGGATCCCAAAGATCTATCTGGCTTAAAAATGAACCAAAAAATATGGCAAACATACTAGGTTGAAGCTAATAGAACGGTTTATATATTGGGGAAATCAATTATACTTCAATATTTCAAGTTCAATATAGTTTCATTATTTTCAAACAGTATCACCTGTTTTTACCAGAGCTCAAATTGCTTGCTGTAATTTACAAAGTGATGAAAAAGTTTGAGTCACTAAAGTTAATAACCAAAAATCCCTTTTTGAAGTGGGTTCAAAACAAAGAAAATGCAAATAATTCAAACATTTATTGAAGTTATAACTGTTAAAAAAAAATCAGATCTTGCTTCCTGACTGTCAGGACAGCATGGAAATTTAATTTTAACATTTTCGCGGCAAAATTTCAGGTTTTTTCAGAACAAGGTCAGGTATCCCCCTGTAAATTAGACGTGTTTGGCAAGTATTCAGAAGTAAAAGTTGGCTGGTACCATATGATTTTACTGTTTTCTTCTACAACAGTTCACAGTAAAGAAGCATTATAAAAATCATACTTCTGCTATATCCAACGTTTGGCATAGGGTAGCCTTTCCAAGATTTTGGAGTTTGTGGAACACTACAGGCATTTTCAGTGACAAACCAGATTGACGATTCACAATCAGGATTCTCTGAAATGGATTTTCTCTGACAATCCGGATTTGTTCTTGGATCGTCAATTCGTGAATCTCACAACAGAGCAAGATCGGCGGATGGTCGTTTTGCAATCAAATAGCTGTTTCTCTGATGAGTCAGTTATCTAGAATTATAATCCAAGATTGTCAAGGAAAAATACCTTATTCTAGATGATTAATCAAGCAGTGTCCAGAATCTGTGGAGCTGTTGTACGGTATAAAAAAAAATTGACAAAGCAAAACTGCAAATCATATTTGACAAAGCAAATGGATACTTGTCGGCTTGCCACCGCCAAGTATTCATCTTTGATGGAAAGAGGAAGAAACAGGTGACTCCGAACTAAAATGCAGAAGAATCTCAATCCTTTTGAAGATCCAATCGAGCAGCAAAAACAGCAAGAGAAGGGCCAAAATATAGCTCTAATAATAGCCAAGAAGGGCCGAAATATAGCTTCAATAAAATGTAGCTGACTTATCCATTTTGCTTTATCAAATATACACCAACTTCCTGAGTAGGAGCAAAAAAATGAAGAATTCTCCAAAAGGTAAAGTGCCCAATGTTCTATGTCCTATGATGAGCTGCTGACAACTCAACATCTCAACTAACTGATCTGATTCCACCTTCAGTTCAGAACCAACTTCCAGAACTGTATACATACCGTCATGAGATTTAGCGGGACCAGACATTGCCTAATAACACAGGCTGCTGTCCAAGTTATTGTTGTTAAAACTGCAGAGAACGAAACCTAAAAATAGTCACTCAGTTAATTCAACAGAAATGGCGAAATAGGTATTCGTTCCAGTTGATGCTGCTGTTGCAATTACGTTGAAAGTGAAGAATTACCCAAGGCCGCCAACAGAATTAGTTCGAAATCCCCGTTCCCACTTAAGAAATCCCTCAGACTTAAAAAAAAAACTTGCATTTCAGATTTCAGTGTTTCCAAAGAAAGTTATCTCTATATCCAAGAACTATGATGAATGCAGCCCATGTCAGGAAACTGGTCCGAGATTCATCCCGATTTTCTAGGTTTTGCTTTCTTGTGCAGGAAAGTCGCACCTCTCCAATTTTGGTCAATGGATAACAGTAATTTGTAGTGAGTTTGGGTATGGTTTAGAACTGATTTGATTGTTTGCAAGGTTTAACAGTGCAAAATTAATTAAAACACAGAATTAAAAAAAGTGAAAATTTAATAGACCCATATTAAAGTGATCCTCAGGAAGAAGGAGTAAACGTTTCCGTAATGACTCAAACTCAACGACTCAAATCCTGCGTCAAACAATCACGGCGCACTTTGGGAACAGCTGTGACACCGTTTCTTTCTTTCTTCCGCCGGAGATTTAGCATCGACAAGGAGAGATAGTCATAAAGAGTATTCCATTTCCGTCGCTTCGCGGGGTCCGCGTGGAATGACTCCCTCGATTATCGCTGTTCCTCTTGATTCCCGAGGAGTGCTCGGGGAACGGCGAGATTTGAGGTTTTTCAGCTGTTCAGGAGCCGAACTGAGAGAGGCGAACAAAAAACCGACCGGGAATTCTTTGTTGCATGTGTTCAACTCACTGAAATAAGTGCAGAGCAGAAATTAGCAGGGGCGTTGCTAGCCAAAGCTCGAGGGGGTGGCAGGGTGCCAGCCGCCCATTTCAGCTTTTCGACGCATATTTGATAGTAAAACTCGCACCAATTGAAGTAGTCCTGTCTCCGAGCTCAGGGCGCGGTTTGAGGGTCTTGGGTGGGGGAGGTAACTACATCAAAATATACGACTGGCAAGATGGCTTAATTTTTGTGGTCGCGCGCCAATCTTAGTTCATTTATTTTGACATAGCGCTCTGCGAGCGCAGTTTAGATTTTGTCTTTCTTCGAGAGGTGGTGGTATCCCCTCTCCCCCCATAGCGACGCCCTGGACTTTAGTACGGCTGCCCTCCTACCTCAACATGTTCCCATGCGCAAAAATATCTAGAAACTACCAACAGACCCACAAAAGCTGCTACATCTGCTGCGTCGAAAGGATAGGAGTCAGTGCGCTAAGCTCAGGTTTCTACCGAATGATCGGATGACCGATGAAGTCCGGCCAGCCAGAAGTTCGGTCGGTCAATCAAACCTCTATTTCCACTTTGCGGTCAGCCCCCTGAAGAGATGAGCCATAAAATGGCTACGAAAAATACCGGATCTCGTGCGAAAATCTGCCGCTGACGACGTCTTTCATCTAGATTGCTGACGATGATTTTCGCGTTACGATTTCGGTGTTACTTGAATTGTTCACTCTTGATGATTAACTCTTCCTGCCGATGAAGAATCGTCGTGTACCTAGCGAAGAGCCAGAAACGCCGCCACAACAAACTTTGTTGATTGGGTCACGATTGGTATAGGATTTCAATCATTTTGAGGATTCGTGTGGGGTGACGTTTCTCGTTCTTCTCGAGGTTCATTGTCGTGTTTCGGACATACAGAGGTAGCGTTCCAGTGACTTTATTACAAGTTATGATGATAAGAGGAGGGGCGAGCGTCGTATTCTAATAGCTCGTTTAATAGTTGTAACGCTCTCTGGAATGAAGTGGACACACGTCATCACTCTTACGGGAGTTCCTGCAGAACCGGCAGTTATTTTCACATGATACTCGCGACCATCATAAGTAAATTATTGTAACAACGATCATAACAGTCGTGGAACGAAAATAATAAGAGGGAGGAGCTAATCTACTTATTACGGCGGTCTCTGGAACGGAAAAAAATAACAAGAGTAGTAACAATCATAACTAATAATAAATAGCTGGAACGATACCAGGGTATCCAAGTATCTTATGTCCGCGTACAGCGTGTACCCGAGCGGTTGGTACATGTCAAGACAGTCATGATAGCCCGAGCAGTATTCTTTAAGGGGTTCGTGGCTGTTGAGGGTGGTTCGGACGGTTGTTGTAGGTCCTACAGCCAGTAAACAGTGTTGTGAAAACATACTTGCACTGAACTTCCGCACATAGTATTTCCGGAGCAAAGATACTGACGACGCATACGGTTTCTACTTGCACAGGAGTTGCACACAATTTATTAATTACCAGATCAACATTCTGCGACTCATTACAAGCACATTACATGTGCTTTTCTCTTTCACGGAACTGTGCAGAGTTATGCAATCTCGTAATTCTACTTTAAATTTACTACCTGATTTAATTCAGTCACAAATCCTGCTCTTTGTTGCAACGCCTCGTTTAATTTGAGTGGTCCCTAAACAGCTTTAACCAGACTTTTTTGTTGTTTATGGTAAAGTAACATAACAAACCGGTGCGGAAAAAAACAAGACGGAAATTAACATATGTTGTACACTCGAGCAACACACTTCACACACCAGCTTTAGCCTTAGTCCGAATCCAATCAATGAACCATTTAAGAAACTCTTCTATGTTGTAAACAACGTAAGTAGACAGGACAGCACCTAGCCCACACAGAACTTTCTTCACGACCTGAAAAAAAAGAGAAATGAAGAAACCCAACTGGATCAAGTAATTAGTTGCGTTTTTGATTGCCGTTCCTGATCTCAGTTCTTCTTATTTCTCGTTTTCGATCACCTTCCGAGTTCGCAGTTTGCTTAATTGTCGTCTTTGCTGAAACGATACTGCTAAACACCTGCGAGTGAAACGGCGAACTGTGTCGCAGACGCAGTTCCCGGTCCGAGTTCGTCTGTCCTGGCTAAATTAACCCAAAAAAAGGAAAGTGTGTTTGGGAATGGATGATTACAACTTGTATGTCCTTGACTACAAGAATGGCCTTTTCAACTGTCATATGTAACTACCCTTTACTGACTTATTTAGGCGATTTTATGAATGGTTTGCCGGGATGCTTATTTTCCGTTTTATTCACCTGCGTCTTGAAACAGCAAAGGCGTCAGGCGAACTAAGGGGACGTTTTGGCGTGGATGGCCGTTGAGCTCAACCAAAGATGCCATCCACGCGAAAATGTCTCTGGATGATGGCATCCACGCGATACTGAATCGTGACAGAGGAAGATGCCATCTTCCGCGAAAACACACATCCTTTGGATGGGTTAAGAAAATATCTACCTGTAGGAAAGAGCATTGCACCCGGGTGTGTTTCGGCGCCAACCGGTGTTCAGCGGGAAATAAGAACTTAATATAATAATATAACTTGAATTCTGTATTTATGTATTATTTTTTATTTATTTTTTTACATTTTTTTTTTTTTTCGTGTCAAAATCGTGTGAAAAATACAAATTCATTTTTCTATTTTGAGCGGCTTTGAGCCTGAAGAGAACCCTCGCCAAGAAGTCCGAAATATAACTCTCATAGAATTCAGCTGACGCCTATCCGTTTTGCACTGTCAAATAAAATTAAGAAATTAAAATGAAACTGAAAAACTAAATTAAAATTAAATTACAAATTATTTCAATTAAAAAAAAAAAAATAAAAAAAAAAAAATATGTAAGAAAATAAATAAAAAATAATAAATAAATACAGAATTCAAGTTATATTATTATTTTAAGTTCTCATTTCTATTTTAGTAAATTTGTCTATATGCTGTATTTTTTTCTATCTGAACAGTCAGAGTTCCCGTTCAACAGAGCTCGATGAGCCCTGTTGAACGGGAGACATCCATCCAGCTTGATGGTGACGTCAGCCGTCGAGCTATTCACGCGAAAACGTCCATCGAGCTGGATGGCATCAACGCAAAAACATCCATCATGATGTTTGTCATCAACTTGATGTCATCAATGTCATCAACTTGATGATGGTGATGCCAAAACAACAACAAACAAAAAACTAGCTCTGTGATTAATTGTGTTAAAACAGTGGTTATCCTGAACAGTTTCCAGTCAAAGTGACACTAAAATACTCGCCTATGTTCTGCCGATCACATTGAACTAAATTCCTCTGAACTGCAACACTCCAACGGGCCCCTGACAAGAACGGCTCCTGTGACCTTCAAACGACCTCTGCAAAGTCACACCGGCGGCCAAATTCAAACTCTCCGCCACTGGCGAGAAGATGACCAGCCGCAACCCAAAACGGTCACATCGGTCCCCCCGCAAGGACGGAGAAGACATTTGCGCCGGGTGCCGCGTTACGTTGCAACCCGCCTCTAGTGCACTACAGTGCGATGATTGTACTAAATGGCTATGTATCAGTTGCATTGATATGCCTCAGACCAAGTACGACCTAATAAATAAACTCAGTGGGGGTGACGAGTTTAATTATTTGTGCCTGGTCTGCGAAAACAAGCCATGCCACAAAGGACTCAGTCTCGCCGAAGTGAAAAAAGTGGTCACTGAAGCTGTGAAAGAGTCTACAACAACTCTCCGATCGGAAATAGTCAAGGATATGAAGGATATTGTTTCGAAAATCCAGGACCAAGTCAACAGAATAGAGATCGATCTCACAACTAAATGTACCACAACTGACATGCAACATGAAGTGAGCAAACAGGTAGCTCCGAACTACAAGTGTTTGGTGACTCGCTTAGAGCTGAGTTCGACAATAGAGTGCAGGCTGCATTACGCCTGGACAGAGATAGGCAGAAAAGAAAAAACAACGTGATTGCTTTTGGAATTCCCGAATCCACCGATCCAAGCGCTGATGACAAACTAAGGGCAGATATGAAATTTATCAAGGACTACCTAAGTTCAGAATACCTGATGCCCAACACCACTATAAGCAACGTCCGCAGACTGTCAAAAACTCCACAAGCACCGGATGCCCCTCCTCCCCCTGTTCTCTTCTCGGTCGACTCTGTGATGGTGAGGCGCCAGATCACAAAGAAGTCTTATGACCGCCGTAGCAGACTCGAAACCATTCAGTTCAGGAGTGACATGAACAAAGAAGACCGGTCCAACCGAAAGAAACTCCTCACAGAATTGAGAGAGAGGCAAGCTGGTGGAGAAACTGACCTAGTTATCCAAGACGGAAAGATCGTTTCAAAAAACGCGATGGAGACGGGGTAGGCGATCTGCGCCCCCCCGCATGTTTGTACAGTAGTGACTCTTGTGACTGTAGTTTTATTTCATGTGTTTCCACCGTTTCTAAATGTACAGACTCGCCTGGTGATGATGATAGTGTTAGTGTATACCTCTCGCCGGTAGCCTCCTCTACGAACTTATCCACACCGCCGAAAATTAACGGATCTAGTACTAAACCGAACCCGACGCAAGCAAGAACCAAACAAAACTTGAAGTTGCTGTATGCAAACTGCGATCAAATCTCTAACAAACTGCAGCATATTAAGATAGAGTTCGCCGAAAAAGCTTATGACGTAGCTCTGTTCACCGAAGTTTGCCCAAAGAACAGCACATACAAGCTGGACGATACGCACATCCACATCCCAGGATATCAGGTAATTTCAAACCTTGCTAACAAATCTTGTAGACGTGGAGTGCTAGCTTATGTGAAGGACGGTCTGAATTTCAAACAAATTGACATTGATGAGCCATACCCGTGGGTAGAGTCAGTTTGGTTTGATGTGTACAGTGGGAAGAAACGACTCACAACAGTAGGCTGCCTGTACAGGAGCCCCAGTTCCCCTAACCAGCTTGAAAGCGAAGTAGCCATAGCCAAAACAATAAATGAGGTTATCAAACAAAAAGGAAAAAATATTTTTCTGGCTGGCGACTTCAACTTCCCATCTATCTCCTGGTGCGGAGGTTCTGGATACCCATCCTCGACAACAAGAGAAATTAGTGAGGAATCCGAACCATTCCTCCACTGTCTGCACGAGAATCTACTCCATCAAGCAGTTGACCAGCCGACCAGACAGAGGGATGGGCAGATACCCTCATGCCTCGATTTACTAATAACAGATGAACCTGACTCACTTGTCTCAGTTGACTACCTCCCACCAATAGGCTCAAGTGACCATGTGAGTATTGAGGTCAGAATGACCTACATCACAGAGGAAAATGGTTACACCAAAAGAGTCTTCACGGATTACAGAAAAATCCGACAGGACTTGGGCACAGCAGATTGGAGAACTGTCTTGTCAGCGGAATCAGTTGATACAGCCTGGTCACTGTTTCGGGATCTTGTACTGCAAACCGAAAAAAAACACACCACAGTAAGATTCATAAAGAAGCCTAAAACCCTACCTTACCTGTCCGCGTCTACTAAACAAGCCATCAAAAAGCGAAAACATGCATGGGCAAAGTACCGGAAAAATCCATCTCCAGAAAATTTGGACGCATACAAGCATGCCAGGAAAATGTGCAAAAAGGCAGTCAACCAATGCATATCTAAGCACGAAGAATCCCTAGCGACTGAATCGAAAACAAACCCGAAGAAATTCTGGCGGCACATATCATCCCTGAGACCAGTCCGGCGAAGTATTCCCCCCCTCCAAAGATGTGATGGTACCACTGCCACAACCCCCCTGGAAATTGCAGAGTCCCTAAACCAGCAATTTGCCTCTGTTTACACTAACGATGTAGACGACAAAGATCTCCCTGAAACTACAAAATACTCAATCACCACACCCATGGAAAGAATTGTCGTCTCGGAATCTGACGTCGCGAAGCGGCTTGCTGCCCTAGACCCCAACAAATCAAGAGGACCCGATGGGATTCACCCAAGAACAGTGAAAGAGACCAGCTCTGTCCTAGCACCAATTCTAACAAGAATATTCCAACTGTCACTTGACCAAGGATCTGTACCTGAGGATTGGAAAATGGCAACTGTCACTCCCATCTACAAGAAGGGAAATAAAAACTCCCCAGAGAATTACCGACCAATCAGTTTGACCTCTGTCATATCCAAAGTCATAGAAGGCATTGTCAACAAAGAAATCACCGAACATCTGACAGCAAATAAGATCACTCATCCAAGCCAACATGGCTTCGTCTCTGGCAAGTCTGTAGATACTAACCTAATAGAGTCTTATGAAATTGTCACCAACTTTCTGGAGCAAGCCATACCAGTTGATGTAGCACTCCTAGATCAGGCAAAAGCTTTTGACAAGGTTAGCCACAGGAGGTTGCGCATCAAGGTTGATGCATGCTCTATTCACCCCCAGGTTGCGGATTGGGTACAGAACTTCCTGACTGGACGTAAGCAAAGAGTTCGTGTCTTTGGGACAGCAGGAGATGAGGTCTTATCATCAGAAGTTGCAGTACTCAGTGGAGTACCGCAAGGGACAGTGCTAGGACCAACTCTCTTCAACATCTACATCAACGATGCCCGTCAGATGCTAAAGAACCCCTTACCACAATATGCAGATGACTCGAAGCTAATTGCCAACGCTCTGACAAACACTCTGCAAGAGGATCTGAACACCCTAGCTGATTGGTCAAGTGAGTGGAAACTGGAGTTCAACCCTGACAAATGCCGCATACTCCACTTCGGACATAATAATCCAAAACGGCAATACCAGATGAGAAGACCCGGATCTGGCCTCACAGTCCCGATCCCACCCACCTCAGAAGAGCGAGACCTCGGAGTCATCGTAGACGACCAACTGAAGTTTCACTCCCACACCAAAAAGGTGGTGGCAAGCGCCAATCGGACTCTAGGGATGATCAAACGCTCAATCTCATCCCGCAAACCAGCTGTTATGATGAAGCTCTACAAAGCCTTGGTCAGGCCCAAATTGGAGAGCGGTAACACCCTTGCCTCGCCCTTCTACCAACAAGACAAGAAGCTCATCGAAGGCGTCCAGAGGCGAGCCACAAAATCCATTCGTGGCCTCAAAACACTGCCTTATGAACAACGGCTGCAGAAACTAAAACTCCCAACACTAACTTACCGGCGGAAGAGGGGAGACATGCTACTTGTCTTCAAACTACTCAACTCTAATTGTCTCCCTTCCCTCTTCGCCCCTGACAGCAATTCACGGACTAGGGGCCACTCCCGGAAGCTGTTCCGAAGATCCTGCTCCTCTCGTGTTCGCCAACACTTCTTCAGCAATCGTGCTGTTCCTCTGTGGAACGGCCTGTCTGATTCAGCTGTGACTAGCGAAACACCTGAGGGGTTCAAAAAGCGACTCGACGAGGACTGGTGTGCGCAACCGTGGAAAGTGCATTGGAGTGCCCCAGAAACAGTGACCCGGAAATAAGCAAACACCATCATCAACCGCAAGCTACTCATCGGGATTCAACATCCTTATTGCTTGCAAGTGCAATTTAAGGTAATTTAAGGTAAGGTAATGATGGAACGCAACGCATCCACGCGAAAATGTCCCCTAAGTGTAAAAACGGAAATTAAGCTGCAACGGCGAACTCACATATGGGAACTTCCACAGGTGATCAAAAACGCAACTATTACTTGCGGAAGTTATCTATGTCCCTTGAGGCCAAGGCGTCTTTCCCTCGGCGTAAACTCTAAACACAGCAGTCGTAAGGTGTCACTATAGGCGTTTTCTCGCCGTTCCCCGAGGACTCCTCGGGGAATCAAGGGGAACGGCGAGAATAGGGGGAGTCACTCCACGCGGACTCCGCGTACGGAAAACAACGAGAACACGGGGAATGCTTCCAAAATGGATTTTGCTCGAAAAAAAATTTGCAGTTGACGAGATTAGTCTGAATCCATTTTATTTTTAGTTTTGTTTATCCTGATTATTTTTAATTAGTTTTACATTGCACCAACACCAGCAAAAATTGATTCCCCTCCGAATGTGAAAGGGAATCCTTTTTTATGATGGTGATGATAATCGGAGTATTCCCCGTCCGTGGGGACTCGTGAGAATACAGCCCCGTTCACAAGCATGCCTAGCCAAACACAGATTCCTAGGCACGTTCCTAGTATCACCATTCACACTTCACACCCATGCCTAGGCACAGAGTTCCAGGCTCTAGAACTCGCTGCCTGGCTAAGCCTGGGCACCTGCCTAGGCACCTGTGCTTGGCTAGGCATGCTTGTGAACGGAGCTTACGGGGAGTGAGTTCCCGGACAAACAAAAACGCGGGGACTCCTCAAAAGGAGTCCTCGGGGAACGGCGAGATTACGCCTTATGACATTCGATTTCGCGTCATCCCTTATAGTTAACAGCCTACTATGCGATCATGTGTTGGATATAATCGATGAACAAGGTAAGCACGGGTCGAGAGTTAAGAAGAAAGTAGAACTTACCCTATCTTGACGTCTCTTGTTACTGAGGCACTCGTGATAGGGCACGCTGCTGAATGTGATGGAGGTGTACAAAGGCACACATGTCTTTGGAAGCAGCCAGTACAAAGCGCTGTCAAGCTTTTTTCTTAGTCGGAAGTACAGTTTCTTAGATGCGAAGTCCCGCATCTAAAAAATACAACATCTTTACGCTTAAGTTGAGCAAACGTCGTGCAGACAGTCAGTGACAAAGCGTTTTACCGCAAATAGTCTAGGTCCACTCTTCCTGTTTTTGGGGCTCTCTAAGACTAGAAATCGATACCGCACTGAGCGTTGAATTGTCTTACGTAAATACATTACATGGATATCTGTACGCAAATAATTTCGCGCCAATCGGCGCGAGGCCCTGTCACGGTTCCGAACACACATTTAAGGCGGAACGTTAGGCGATTACACTACTTGACATAATCTATGGGGTGCGTATACGTTGATACTTCTAATTTCTTAGAACGAATCCAAGTTTCGTGCTCCTGGAAATTCGAGTTTTCAAAGGAGATCCCCTTCGTTAACCAGAAAAAAAAAATGTAATGACCTAGTCAACACTGTCCTTGCCAGTTTCCGGCGTATCTGGTCGGCGTATCTGGTCAATCTGGTCGGAGGGCATTCCCAATTAATAGTCCTATGTTTCTCGTGAAGTAGCCAGAGGACGCAAAAGTGCAACTCCTTCATCAAGCCATGAGTTCAAATTGCGTCAGTCAACATGCTCAGGTCTGCAGAGGTGGCGACTGCAAGCTCATTTTCTCACGTAGGCAGGGGTGACGGTCTAGTCAAGGGTTGAGTTCAGTATGGCTGTTGCCAGTCCTGGTTTTAGAAAGAATAAATTCCGTCTTGAACGTCTGCACAAGCGATGCTAAAAAATGGTCCAAGGCGTGAAGAATGTTCCCTACAGTGTGCGACTGCAGAGGTTCATGCTTCCAACATAGGCGAAAAATAGTGCAACCTAGGCCTGCGTCATCCAGGCCTACAAGATCCTCCAATCTGGTTGAGTCTCTCTTCGAAAGTCTTCGCGCCAAAGGTAGCTACTAACTAACATACGACACTATACTGGAAGGCTCCTAAAACTGGGACCATGCGTCGACAAGAATTAATACGACATCGGTTCTTTTCTACAAGCGCTATACCCCTTTCCGAAAAAAAACAGTAAACAGTTTTTTTGAGTGGTCCTTCAAGCAGTCCGTTAACGAGGAGTGGGTTGACATCGAGTGACAGCTGAAATCGGATACTATAGTCAGGGGCGTCAAAACTGGGGGGGAGGGGGGACGACCCCTCCCCAATGTCGTCGGCTAGTTAGTTGGTAAAAAAAAATAGCCGAGTCGGCGCGGAGTGACGCGATTTTTCGTAAAAACAATCGATTTTTTTCTTGGAAAAAGTCGATTTTTCTTAAAAACAGTCGGTTTTTCTCAATAATAGTCGTTTTTATCTGAAAAAAATATTCGGTAAAAATGACCAGCCAGTCGGTAAATACCTTGCACCCCCCAAAATTTTTTGGCTAGTAACGCCTCTGACTGTAGTCCAGTACCAAATGGTTAAAGTTTACCACAAGACAATTCATCAGTCTTAAGCAAAACGGAGCGAATTCTATTCGATAAATCCTTATTTGCTCCAAGCTGCGATTTAAGGTATTTCAGCAGTAGGATCTGATACACTCACCTCTAAGTAGTTGTCCAATGCGACATCGCATATGGCTTCAGCGTCGGGATTTCGGGAGCTGGTGAACTTGGGAAGAACAAGGGACAGATCGTTATCAAACTCTTCAAGGAGCTTGTTGAAGATCGTGCAGTCCTCGAAGCCCTACAAATCTGAATGATTTCAAAAACTCAAAAAAACATGTCGCATGTCCAAAGCGTTCAAAAACAGGCAAAGGTTAAGGTTCGATGGAGTCCCATAATTGGAATATTTATCCAACTTGCTTGAAAATATAAAAATAATGATACCGTAATTGTGTAACCCGCTGAGAAAACCGTATGAAAGAATGAATTGACTTATGTTAGATTTCTCCCTTCCCGTGATACGTAACTGCATTGCTTGTGGAATACTCAGGGCGATGTGCGTCACCGACAGCAGCAGCGACAATCCCGGCCCTGCGCTTTTGCATTTAGTAATTAAGTTCGACTGCCATAGAAAGCGACGAATATTCTCTCGCCATTGCAGAGATAATCGACAGGCTGGACTTTCGGAGTTTCTTCCTCCGCGGCTGAGCTAGGTTCCCATTCAAGGTTGATTCTAACTATTTCCAACCCGCCTCCTGATTCCGCCCCGCCCGGCAGTGAAAGCCAGTTCCCTCTCTGGAAGCCGGAAGGGTTGGAATATGTTAGTAAAGGCCCATTCACAACATTTTTTAGCTAACACTCTATACCAGCTAGTTCTGTAAATATTTTGCTGATAATTCAAACTTTCCGTTTTTGGTCGGATTCCGGGCGAACTAAATGTCCGGCGAGAAAATGGTTTTCATATTCGTGTTCAGCATGTCTTCTTACCCCATAATCGATTATCTCATTAGCTGTCTCAAAATATTTTGTTTGTCCTGAACCCACCCCTAAATATAGGGCTACAGAGCCCATCTTCGAACTTGACCTGTACTTTCACCCAAAGGATTCTCCCACCAAGTTTCATCAAAATACCTCAATCCCTTCGAGAGTTATCGTGCTGACAGACGGACTGACGGACAGACGGACAACTTTACGAAGTCATAGGTATCCCTCAACTTACGTTTTGGGATCCCAAAAACTAGGTAAGAAGCAGAGACTCACCGCGTTCATCCCTTGGCCATAAAATGGAACCATAGCATGTGCGGCGTCGCCCATAATCACACATGTTGAGCCAACATGGTAGAGACTGCACTGCAAAAGAAAAAAAAAATATTTATACATTACCCATCCATATCCCATGTCGTTGATAGCACAATCTGACTGATCCAAAGCTGGCAGACATTTCATTATTACCTCCGCATATTTAGTAGAAATGCGACAGAACGACAGACGAACTTTGACATCCTAACCCGTAAACTCAAGTCTAAAGGTCTTAAAATAAGCATTAAGAAGTGCCATTACTTTGCTATTAATAGTAAGGACCGAGCTGATTTAAATTGTGGTGGTGGTGTTTCTTTCCCCCTTTGCGATCGTGTTTTATATCTGGGTGTCCCTTACTCTGCCTCAGCTCGTGATTTTAAAGCTGCTTTAACTATACATATTCAAGAAAAGATTAGAAAAGCTTTCGGATTGATGATAAGATTTCGTGGTGTTTACCGACGTGATATACTTGGATCTTTGTTTAACGCAGTGGCTCTCCCTCATGTCCTTTATCCTTCCCTCCTTTTCCGCGACTTCAGACTGAGTGATCTCTCAGCTATTCGGGTTTCTTATTTTAAGTATTGTAAATTTCTTCTTGGGTTCCCTATTTCGTTCAGTAATACTGAGATTGTTTCAAAATTTAAAGTAAAAGACCCATTAGTAATTGTTAAAAAGAAAGTTCAGAATTTCTACAGTAAGGCGGAGAATATTCTCCCAACCCACAACCTTTTCCCTTTCTTTACCGATAAGGCACATTTATAGCTGTTCGTTATGATGATTGATTTATAGTGTCTTAAAGTTTCCAGTATTCTTATTTATCGTCGTGTTATATTTAGATGCATATACTGACTGTAGTTGTATATTATGGTTTTATTTTAAGTTTGTACTCTTCAACTTTTGAGGGCAATAAAAGAATAATAATAATAATAATAATAACTTTTTTCGAACAGGCGTGTAATGCATATCTTCCTATGACCCACGGTCAGTTATATTACGATAACCTTCACAATGAAAACGCCACGGAAAATCCAGCCAATCACGTTTCAGAATTAGTCATAACAGCCTCTGGAGAGGATGTTATTTTGTCATATCATCCTCCCCGGAGGCTGTTATGACTAATTCTGAAACGTGATTGGCTGGATTATTTTCAGCCCCGAAAAGCGGAAATTCTGTTCGAAAAAGTTATAATAGTTAACATACCTCCATCTCGACTGATATCGGAATCACAAGCTCGACGGTTATTTTCAATGTCTCGGCTCGGACAGGTTATTTTCAATGTCTATCTCGCTGTTATTTTCCGATATCAGCCTCGATGTCTGAAGTTAACCTTTAATAATATTCGTATTCGGTTTAATTTCGTCGAAAACTGGACACAAAAGTCCAAATCCTAATAACTACACCGAATAACTTACCGAATCCCAATTACGATAACGAATAATTCTGGACTGATACCTTATTCGGGATTCTGTGTAATTAACGAATCTACATAAATATTATATTCTGTATAACTGCCGAATCCCCGTAAATATACCGAATAACGAATCTTAAAAAGGTGGGGGGGGGGTTTCCAGGTAATGTCTCTCCAGTCACGGTCAACTACTCTGGTGAAGGCAGCTGTAGTTTCTGCCATCACGTTTTCCTCGTTACGGGGTTTGACAAAGGGATAACCCTGTTTGAGAAGAAGCTCCACCGCTTTCGTTTCTTGCTGAAATATTGCTTTAGCTTCCACAAGGGGCACTGCGTCCTGTGGGAGGTATCTTGTTCATAGCGGTAAGGTTGGTGGTGAGGAACTTATGGGCGAAGTTCACGTCTCCTTCCTCGTCGTCGCCGAAAAGTCAGCGATGTAGTGTTAAGCTATTCCAGGCACAACATCTGCCAACTTTTCCGACATGAAGAGAATAAACAGAAAAGTCAGTAGAAGTGACATCCAATGCGTAACATTTGCAAAATCATAACAGCTCATATCCTAAGGGTTATCTGTCGAAACTGAGTATCCTTGCGTTATCTGTTATGAAACTTCTGACAGTGTAGGTTCTGCTGTTTGATAATGATCATTGTTAAATTTCAGTTTTAGTCAGAGTACAAATTTCGCGTAAAGGTGTGTCGAACATTCGAACCGAGAAGAGCCCTCGGTCCGGTTTTGGAGAAATTTGTTGAGTGCCGTGCTCTCTTTTATTATATATTATCGCCCTTCCTGAGGGTGATAGCGGAAAAGCAAGGGTGATAATGATTATAACACTAGTTATACACTTGTTTTAATTTTCTGGTATTCCCCTGTGTTGGGCTTTAAGCCTTTTAGTTGAGTTTTTCAGCTCCCACCTAAGCGGACAGACGAGAACGGTTTGTAACGCTGACGCCATCTTGGTTTGTCAGCGTAAGTTATTTAGACTTAGGTCTTCCGCGCTTGGTAGCGCGCGATAATGTTAATTCATAGAGATCCGTGTTCGGCCGGTGTTCACTGCGCTCGGGCGATATCAGCCTATCATGGTACCCGCGGGCCAAATTTTTCCGCTATCGCCCGAAGAAAAGCAAGGGTGATAATGAGTATAACACTAGTACACTTGTTTTAATTTTCTGGTATTCCTCTGCGTTGTGGCTTTAAGCCTTTTAGTTGAGTTTTTCAGCTCCCACCTAAGCGGACAGACGAGAACGGTTTGTAACGATGACGCCATCTAGGTTTGTCAGCGTAAATTATTTAGACTTAGGTCTTCCGCGCTGGGTAGCGTGCGATAATGTTCATTCATAGAGATCCGTGTTCGGCTGGTGTTCAATCTTGTTTTGGGTTTTGTGAAGAGAACACTGACAATATAGGATTATTTTTACTCGCAATGAGAGAACGAGGAACGTGAGTTTGCGCCATAGGCTGAGTAGGGTAAGACATTCCTTCCACTCTAATTGTTGACTGGTGAGAGAGTGGATGAAAAAGGCTAGGCACGCTGGCTTCAAGACAGTTTTGTCACGTTATCCACAAGATCTCAAGGACCCGTGTCAAGACCTAGCTCATCAACCACCCTCAAAACCCCATCACCCTAATGTTAAAAGAAACAAATTCCAACCGTGCGTTATCACTTGATATCGCACGGTTGGAAATTTTTTCTTTTAACATTAGGGGAATACCAGAAAATTTTGGCACTGGGAAGGATAGGACTGGTATCATGGGACTGCACAGTGTACTGGTGTTATTCGCTAATAACCGACAAACGGTAGTTATACAGAATCCCGAACATGCTATCGGTCTAAACTTATTTGGTATAATAACTGGGATTCGGTATAATTGTCAGGATTCGGGAGTTACCACGAACCTCCAAACTCGGTTAAAGTCGAGTGAAGCACTGATTGCAGACAAAAGGGCTGATCTATGATTTCATCGATTGCCCTTACTTTTATTTTGGATCCCGGATCCTCAATGTTTCGAAAATTCCGCCTTCGGGGCTTTTCGTAATATTCTCTATTTTGTGGAACGGCGCGTTATTTGACTAGGTTTTAAGGCAGTTTTAGGATTGGGATTTCGAAACATTAAAATATAGAACCTGGATGGAAACTGATGGAAATAGTTAAATTTGGATGGAAAAAGCTAACTTAAAAAAAAAATTCCCCTGCGGAGCTCACTTTATGTGATCATGGGTAGTATTGACTACACTACAGTAGCTGCTGCTGCCGGAGTGTCGCTCCATCCGGTTTCTGGAAATTCTTAGAGCATCGGTATTTAATCCACGGTAAATGATAGAATTTGCAAGATACGGTAAGCAGTTAAATTTTAGCCTACAAGAAAAAAGTTGGATTTTGAAAAATCGCCTGCTGCGCTCGATTTATTTTTCTCTTATTCTCTTAGAAGCTGTTACTGCAATCGTGCCCGGCAATATATTCACCAGTCAAGTGGCCTTCGTCGAAACGCTGCTTAATAGTTGGCTTATGTCTCTCATGCTGCCATTTAATGTTACTCTTCCTACGTAATACTTTACGTTCCATAACTTAAAGCTCGAATTCTCAGTTTCTAGGATTCGGTAAATTTTTTTTTAGAGATTTGGTAAAATTATGGCTCTGCACCCCCCCCCCCACCGAAAATGTACTTGCGATGACCCTGACCATAGATCCAGTGTCAACTTCCAAACCGTACGCACTGGCGACTCCAACATGCTGAACAGCCTTGTCGATAGCAAGTTTGATTTAAGATAATTTAATTAGAGGGGCTAACGCCTAAACATAATATTTAATTATGTTAAACTTAAGTATATTGAACATAATATCCAAATCTCGCTGAAACAACCAGAGTGCGATTTACCTTTACGGAAATAAGCGGTGAGGGTTTCCCAGCAAAAAAATCTTGAACCAGGTTTTCTTTGCCTATCAGAGGGACAGCGTCAGCGTAGTGTTGGTTGAAAAAATCAACAAGCTTTTCTGGCGTCGTTAGGTCATCAAACGTTTCTTTGGGCATGAACAGGGTGACCGTCCAGGATTTGTCTTGGTTTGGTAGGGCGATCATCATGAACTTCCCGCGGGGCCAGACGTGCAGGTAGCTCGATGACATCTTGGACTGGAAAAACAGAAAAACGTATAAGGACTTGCAGACCATCCATGACTGATAAGACTGGAACTATTAGTACACGGAACAAAGCTTTCAGTACTTACAGCAGCTAAGCTGATACCTTGTCAAAGATGGACGTAGGTTTACAATAACTTTCCAAGACTTCATAACACAACAGAACTTGAAATAACCGACATTGAAATATTCACACTTGCTTCCTG
Organism: Branchinecta lindahli; assembly: GCA_023053555.1. NCBI lineage: Eukaryota > Metazoa > Arthropoda > Branchiopoda > Anostraca > Branchinectidae > Branchinecta > Branchinecta lindahli. The sequence continues at coordinate 14,219,252 of JAKZAO010000001.1, forward strand.
AGAGCTTGCGCCCTTGCTCTTATACTGGCGGCCACATGGGCCCAACGATGGCTTTCAAAATTTTCATGGGGTTAAAAATAGCACTTACATTTCCTTGACTGTCGGGGGGTATGTAGATTTCCATATAATCGGTTGGAATGTAAGTTTGGCTGTAGCTGAACCTCTGCAATTTCATCATCTGTTTCCTAATAGCAGAATAGGCTCCATCACAGCCAACTATAACGTCTGCATCGACTTCAAGCTGCGTCTTGGCTTTCACGCTGGAACAGAAGATTAATGAAGCCAACCAAAATGACAAGCCAAAGGGACCAGAACACGAATGACGAATAACAAAATGGCATCTCGGTATCCCCAAACATTTGCACATGAACCATGGGTTCGAGCACGGTGCATCTAGAAGGACCTGATCCAGGCCTGTGCTGTGCCAACTTTCGTCGTCCTAGCACATTAGGAAGTACCGAACTCGCGGGATCACCAGAAATTCGGATCACCCCCCCCCCCCCCCAACTCCTCCACAGTGAGCGGATCCGGTCCGGTTATGCCAATCACTTATCTAGGATTTGTGGTTGTTATCACACCAAGTTTCATCCCAATCCCCCCACTCCAAGCGTTTCCGAAGATTTCCGGCTCCCCCCTCCAGCTCTCCCCAAAGTCACCGGATCCGGTCCGGAATTTCAAAGGGTCGTCTGGGACATGGAGTCTTTCCAAATATCAAGTTTCATTAAGATCCTGTCACCCGTTCACAAGTTACCCTCAATATTCCGGATTCCCCCTCCCTCCACTCCTCTCACAATGTTCGGATCGGGAAAGTGACTGTTCCCAACTTAATCCTTTGTGGTCACTGATACACCTGCCAAGTTTCATCGTCCTAGTGGAGGTGCCCGGACTAGCAAAACCCGGACCGACCGACCGACAGACAGACAGACCGACGGACGGACAGAAATTGCGATCGCTATATGGCACTTGGCCGAAGGGCAAGTGCCATAGAAAGGCACGCGGACAGCTCAAGAACAGAAAGAAGGCATGCCTCCTAAAAAGGTATACACGGTGTGCGTTAAAACATATAAAACATGGGTCTCGCCCCTTTTTTCACGCGAAAATACTCAAAACTAAAAGAAGGCACACCAGAAAACGGGTCCTAAACAAGACCAAAGGTTTCGATGGGATCCCAAAAATTTAATATTTGACCCAGACAACTACGTCTTGTCTACGCCAGATCCAGTCTTCGCCAGGCTAATCATCTGAGAAAATTGAGTTCAGATATACCTGTATAAATCATATTTATTTTGACGAAACTGATCGAAACTTCCTGCTTTGCTTCTGCCAAATTTCCGGTTTCGCCAAATTCCGAGCGAACTACTTGTCTAGCCAAAAAAGATAGTTCAGAAACGAATTCTGCGCATCTCCTTATCCCTATAAAGAACATCTAATCAACTTCAAATAAAACTTTAACTTATAAAAAAATACGGTTTCAACCGGATTCGGGACGAACTATATGCCCGGGTAAAAAATTATCATCTAATCAACTTTAGGCTAAATACAAATTTTACTTTTAAAAAATTTTCCGGTTTTGGCCGGATACAGGGCGAACTACTTGACCGGCAAGAAAATGGTTTTCACCATCGTGTTCAGCACGTCTTCTTACCCCTAAATCGAACATCTAATCAGCTTCAAATAAAACTTTTGCTTTTAACAAATTTTCCGGTTTCGGCCGGATTCCGGGCTAACTATGAGTCCGTCAAGAAAATGGTTTTCACCATCGTGTTCAGCATGTCCTCTTACCCCTAAATCGAACATCTAATCAACTTCAAATAAAACTTTTGCTTTTAACAAATTTTCCGGTTTCGGCCGGATTCCGGGCTAACTACTTGTCCAGCCAAAAAACGATTTTCACCATCGTGTTCAGCATGTCTTCTTATCCCTAAATCGAACATCTGATTAACATCAAATAAAACTTTTACTTTTAACAAACTTTCCGGTTTTGGCCGGATTCCGGACGAACTACTTGACCGGCGAGAAAATGCTTTTCACCATCGTGTACAGCATGTCTTCTTATCCCATAATCGGCTATCACGTTAGCTGTTTCAAAATATTTTGTTTGCCCCTTAATTTAAACCCCCCTCCCCCACCCCTAAATGTAGGGCTACAGTGCCCATCTACGAACTTGACCTTACTCTTGACCCAAAGAATCCTCACACCAAGTTTCATCAAAATATCTCATTCCCTTCGAGAGTTATCGTGCTGACAGACGGACAGACGGACGGACAGACGGACGGACGGACAGACGGACGGACGGACAGACGGACGGACAGACGGACAACTTTTGCGATGTCATAGGTATCCGTCACTAACGTTTTGGGATCCCAAAAAGAGGCATAGACGCGGTGCATGCCTATTGGTGCAAGCATGCCTTCTTTCAGTATGCCCTGCCTCTTTTTGGTACGCGTGTCTCCTTTTAGTAGGCGTGCCTCCTGCACCATGCCGTGCCATGCCTCTTTTTAGTCGACCCTATTTAACTTCTACCGAATTTCCGGTGTTGGTCGGATTCCGGGCGAACTACCCCTCCGGAAAGAAACTAAAGTTTAGATATGACTTCAGCATGGATCTTTACCTGATTCTTAGCTGATATTCTACTTCAGACATAAATTTTAGCTTTTACCAAATTTCCGGTAGCCTATTGGCCGGAATGACAAAAAGCCTGTTAGGATACAATGTGTGACTCACTCTTCAAACTCCATTTTTGCCTCTGTCAGGTTAGCCGCCACAAGTTTGTGCTCGAAGTGAAAGTGGACGTTTGGGTACTTCTCGGCGGCTGGAAGAATACAGAATCAACATTTTTGTTCTGCAGCCAAAGTGTAAAATAAAATTTTAAGGATTCCAGCAGCGATCGCCTGCTTCACATCCTGAAATGCTTTTAAGATGTCAAGGATGTAGTCCCTAATACGCCTGAGAAGTTTCATCGTCCTAGCCCATTTGGAAGCACCCTAACTCGCGTGCCACAAGATTTCCGGTACCCCCCTCCAGCTCCCCTCACAGCCGTCGGACTCAGTCCGGACCTGAAATGGAACATCTGGGACACGCGCTCTGCAAACTATAAAGTTTCGTCCCGATCGGATAACTCATTCAAAAGTATATGCATGCCAGAAGATCCGGGATTCTCCCTCCTTTCACTTCCACTCAGATGGTCTTGGATAGAAATTTCCAAGTCAATCTCCCTAACATAATTGACAAAGTCCATCGTCCTAACCTATCTGAAACTACCCTAACTCGCGGTCATCGAACTGACTGAACGAACCGACGGAAAAGTAGTTGGTATGTGGCATGTGCCACGAAAACTGACTTACCATCGAGCAGCACTTTACTCACATGCCGACTATCGACGGAGTAGACGCAATGGCACGTCTTTCCATAGGGGACTGAGTAAGTTGTGCCATCAGACCTATGAATCATTCGCCCCTTCATTTTGATACCGTGATACCTGATGACATCGTCCTCCAGGCCGACTTCTTTGAGGGCTTTGCGACCTCGTTCCGACATGGCTAAACTGTTAGACCGTCTTGACACGTGTAGGCGAACATCTATGACGGTAATGTAATTTAAGACTGGTGATTACGACTTGTAAAAAGATTAGAACATAGCTTTTAATCTTAATCGACCATTGTCCCCTTTTTCGGATCCCAAAACGTAAGTGACGGGATACCTATGACTTCGTAAAGTTTGCCCGTCCGTCCGACGGTCTGTCTGTCCATCCGTCTGATGGCACGATAACTTTTCAAGAGGTTGAGTGAGCTATTTAATTATAACTCCTTTGGGTCAAAGTACGAGTAAAGTTTGTAGATGAAAGCCCCCCCAGCCCCCTACCCCCCGACGGTGTGGGGTAGTGGGTTTCAAATTAAGGGGTAAAAAAAAAGTGTTTCCAGCTAACTAGATATTTGATTCACATGTAACGAGACACAGTGAATCAATATCTGAACCTAAAGTTTTAGCCGGACAAGTAGTTCCGGCCCAAACCGGAAAGTTAGTAAAAGTGAAAGTTATTTCTGATGTCCATTGCAGATCTGATTTGGGGGTAAGGTGACATGCTTAAAGGAGTTACATCGGAAGCATTTCAGTAGTTGCAAAGTCTAGAACACCCCCACCCAAGACGCACGGTGAAGCCACGACTCGATCCGACCGCCTGGTCATCTAGTGGCGCGGTTCGGAAGCACCCGACATGGGTAGCCTGGGATAGTTTGACTATGGAACTAACAAAAGTTCCGATATTTCACGTATTCCGGCCGAATATCGGTCAGGTAGGAAAGTGAAGTTAAACTGTGCGTTTACCCAGTGTGTTGTCCTACACCTATCGATTCCCTAACTTGAATTTAACCAACTTCAGACGAAACCCTCTAATCAACTTCATAATAAACTTTTACTTTAACAAAATTTCTGGTTTGGGCCAGATTCCGGGTAATGCAACCGTCCGGCGAGAAAATAAAGTTCAGATATGGATTTAGCGTGTGTTCCTATCTCACACCAAAGCCTAATCAGTTTCAGAACAAATTTTTACTTGCTACCCAATTTCCGGTTTTGCCAGGATCCCGCACAAGCGCCCAGAGAGAAAATAAGTACCAGATTTTATATTTCAGCATGTCTCCTTATATCTTTTAATCGACAGAAAGTCCACGCTCGACAGATTGACGAACAAACTTAACGAAGTCGGGAATCCTGTCATTAATTTTTGGATCAAACTCAGAAACTTGTCTCTCGTGTACCGGAGTGAATGAATCCGCACCGAAAGTCGGCGGCGTGCCGCCGGATATAATTCTGCCACCACTGGAATAGATTCGGCGCAAATTCGGGCAGGAGGAAGAAAATATAGTCTAAAGCCAAGTAGCCTTATTCGAGAAATACGCTGTTTTTACCTGGAGGATGCTGATAATTCAATCTGACTTCTTACTATTGAACAACTTCTCTTACCCTCTCGCTGCTCATAGAGATGAACGTCGTGGCCTTTTTTTGCCAGGTAACACGCATTTAAGGCGCCAACCTGAAATAAAGGTAGTTTGCTTCAGCTCCCATGTAGCCTACGAACGTAGTCAAGTAAAAAAGTACACGTTATGCTAAATACAAAACAAAATCCTAGGGCCCACAGGTATACGTAAGGAAAAATAACGGGTCGAGTTGTTGCCGCCCATGGATTGTGGTTTGACCGGCCCGTTTCTGGACATTTACAACATTTTCGATAATCGTCAGGTTGACTTTCCTCTAACAAATATTTAGTTCGTTCTTTTCTGACTTTCTCACAGAAAGACTATAACAAACCTAACTCAAAATATCTAAAATAGGGTCAAGTATTTACCCATTGTTTCATATTATGATTGTATTTCCGGTTTGTCAATTCCTCTCGTTCTTTGCCTTATCTCTTGATAAAGATTACCAACCACTATCCTTCCCGCGATCCACTTACACTTTGGAATACTGTAGAATAGGTCTCATAATTTCACAGTAAATTAGTTTACTTATCAATCAGGGGCAAGCCTGTGCCAATTTTGGGAGCTTTGGTTGTGTCAGGAACACCCGAGGTCTCGAAGGCTGTCTCCTTCGTCGAATTAGTCGGGTCGTAAAAATGATCTGATATGAATCTTATCACTCGTGGTAATGGACAGGGGTTCGGGGTGGCCAAGGGGTCAGAACATTGTAGATTTCTGACTTCCAAAGCGTAAGAGGACGCCACTGCTCTCCTGTGTAGCTTACCCAACTTGACTGCTGAATGTTCCCACTTTGCACAGGACTGCCACCTGTCACAAAGGAATGTTGCACCGACGCATAAAATGCGGGATCGACTAAAATCGGGAGAGGAACGGAACGACACGGGGCAGGAGGAACGCATACTAAAAACGGGATACGTACTAAAAACGGGAACACCGTACTAAAATATTCCGATCCATGCAGGGGGAACAAGTACTAAAATAGGGAATGCCCGTCCCCTGTTCTTTTAGTACGCGTTCCTCCTGCCCCGTGTCGTTCCGTTCCGTTCCCGATTTTAGTCGATCCCATAAAATGCAACTCAACGATAGGCGAGGTAATTTATCTACTTCAAAATATAGCCAACTGGGGCTGCTACATAACAACTGATTTTATTTTCACTAACGAGAGAAAAAAAAAAGATATCCTGAAGAGATGAAGCCTGCAACAAACCAGGCACTCCAGCAACTACCAGGACATACTTCTGCAGCAGAATTATGTCAAATCAAAAACAGAACTTACCAATCCTCCTCCCACAATCGCAACATTTAGCTTCCTGTTTGTTGTTCCATTCTCTTGCATCCTTTTCAGCAGACCTTGATCAAACAGATAGTACAACTTGAGGACTGCAACCCTGATTGCATACTGCTGGGGTATAGAGGATCTTCGTCGATGGATATAATTACAAACGCATGTACATCATAAATCTCGCTCATCTGCTTTTACATATAGGCCTTGCAGCAGGTCGTCGGATACGTGTTTTGCCCGGTCAAAAATAATAATTTGAGAGAAAAGCAGCTCTTGAGAGTTGAGACGTCAAAGAAACCTCAGAACCTACTGACGTAAACAGCGTGTCCACGAAGTATTAGAAATTATATTGTGGAATTTCCGCGCTACCAATTACGAGTTCAGTTCACTTCAGTTAATCTTTATTACAGACAAAACCAGATGAACAAAACAAATAGCGACATAGGGGTGAATACCAAAAATAACCTACAAAGAAGCGATCATCTTTGGTATCAAAACAAGCCGTCCCTTCACTACTAATCTTACATATAAACAGATACTATCAACATAGTAAGCTACTGCTTCCATCACCTACAAACCGTGTTCATTCAGAATCCCAGCAGATACTTATCAACAAACGGAACACGCACAGCTAAGTGAACATGAATATTTGTGTTAGAATTCTTTATAGCGTGATAATGCTCCGGCTCTTTGGACAAGGTGGCCCGAATGAATATGTGTCCGTAAATCATACAGCATTATTTTGAACAACGCCCACGATCAATGCCCACGACTCACAATGCCCACGGCTAAAAATGCCCAGGACCCAAAATGCCCACGACCCAAAATGTCCACGACTCAAAATGCCCACGGCTCAAAAATACCCACGGTTCAGAATGCCCACGATTGAGTTGTTTGAGTGACGAAAGGAGCAGATCAAGTATCAGAAATGGCGATAATCATGTGTTGAGCTGATATAATCTCAATTATAATGTAACAGTTAATACTCTGCCGAATTTTTCAATTTTTAATGAAAATTTTTACTAAATTTTTAATAAATTCTCATTCTTTTTTAATTTTTAATAGAGAATGTTCAATCCTGTGCCGAATTCTAAAAAAAAACAAGAGCTGTAAGCTCATTTGCCACTTGCATGGGTTGGGATGTATTGTTTGGTCAAAAGTACTTTACGACTTGGCGGTTAAGATGCGCACTTTAAGGGAGCTAGAGAAAAAGTATTTTTTGTTGAACTTGACTGTAATGAGGCGTACTTTAAAGGCGCTAGAAATTCATCTGTCAGAACAACCCTCGAGGTAAAAACAATAGCAGGCCCTTAGGGATCATTGATAGGCTATATACCGTTTGGTCAATAGTATTTTTTCCAATTTTCGGTTAAAATGCGCACTTTAAAGGTGTTTTTTTTTTTAAGCAAAAAGTACTTTTCGTCCTTGCGGTTAAGATGCGCACTTTAAGGGAGCTAGAACTTCATTTGTAAGCAAAACCCTTGGGGCAAAAATGATAACGGGCTCATGGGGATCATGAAAATGTATTATTTTGCTTAAAATTATTTTTCTTAATTTGTGGTCATGATTGGTACTTTAAGGAATGGTCGGATTTGGAAAGGGGCGATTTTTAAGCCAATCTTGTCGAATTTATAATATTCCAGCCAAGTTTCATCGTCCTTGCACATCTGGAAGTACCTTAACTCGCGTTCACCGGAGTTCCGGACTCCCCCTCAAACTCCTCCCACAGTCGCCGGAGCCAATCCGGTTCAAAGTTCCTTTCCCATCTTTCCAGTCCGGTCAGGACCGGTTTCCACCCCCATCCAATTGTTGTCGGATCCGGTCCGGACAGAAAAAAGATCACCAGAGACATGTCCTCTGTTCAATTACAGAATTTCACTCAAATCCGATCACCCAATCCAAAGTTACGCATGACTCAAGATTCCGGATTCCCCTCCCTCTACTCCCCCCACGACTATCGGATCGAGGAAATTTATACTTACAAGTCAGTTTGAGCAGGTCCCTGATACGCCTCTCAAGTTTCGTCGTGAAAATCCCCAAAACTGCCATCACCGGAATTCCAGGAAACTCCGCTCCACTCCCACTCCCCCCCCAGTGTCCGGATCCAGTCCAAAAGTGTAAACGATTTATCTGGAGCAGATGCGTGTTGTTCCGAGCAAGCTTCACTCCCATCTATCCTCTAACCGTTTCTCGAGATTTTCGGTCTTCCCCCCAACTCCTCCATAGCTGTCGAATCCGGTTTGGACTTCAAATGGGACATCAGAGATATGTCATTTATACCGGTATTAAATTTCATTCCAACCCGATCCCCGTTTGAAAGTTACACACCACCCAATTTTCCGTATTCCACCGCCCTCCACCCCCCCCCAGATGGTCGGATCGGGAAATTGATTATTCCAGGTCGGTTTGGTTGGGTCTCTGATATGCCTGCCAAGTTTCATCGTCCTAGCACATCTGAAAGTACCCGAAAAAGTGTGACAAAAAAAATAGGACCGACAGATGGAATTGCGATGGTTATATGGCACTTGAGCCAGAGGATGCAAGTGCCATAAAAATGTACCAGTGGCATACAAAAATGGCCAGGGGCGTCTTTACCCGAAAATCAAGGGGGGGGGGGTGCTGAAGTCGAAAATTTCCCAAATCAGCCTTTCAGCTTCCGGATTTTTCCCGAATATGCTTATTTACTCAACCATGAAAATTTATTTTATTCTAAAATGAACACTAAAAATTTGTTGTAAATGGTAGAAATACAGAGAAGATATAACCGAGAGTCTTACCGCTTGACTCACCTCCAATCCATGCCGCGTATATTCAGTCTCACTGTTCGGCTGATTTGACCTCTCGTCAAATCCAGTTTACGATTCAAACTTCATTAAGACGAAAATTTGACAGCGAATGGTAAAAGGAGGATACGAGCATGAGAAGAGTCTTTTCCATACAAGACCGATCGTTTTTTTCGAAAATTGTCGATTGGGGGTGTTATAATAAAATGGCTCAGAATTTTCTTTCCGTTCGGAGTTTCACAGATAATTTGAACACGGACGTTCACGGATAAGGTATACTCGATATTTTTCAGAATAAGAGCAAATTCAAGATTTTTCCGAATAAGACTAGCCGGGAGTTTCCGAATAAGTCAAATTTGGGATTTTTCCGTGTAAGACTAGCCTAATTCGGGGTCCGAACAAGATTAATTCGGTATTTGTCCGAGTTGACGGTTTCGGGATTTTTCCGAATAAGACTAACTCAGGGCTTTATCGAACGAGAGTGATTAGGGTGAATAAGACTAATTCCTGGATTTTTTCGAACATCAGCAATTCGAGATTTTTCTGTATCTGACAGTTCGAGACTTTACTGAGTAAGGGTAATTCGAGAATTTTCTGAATAAAAGCCTCATTCGGGTTTTCCCCAAGAAGAATAAGTCGGTCTTAACCCAAAGCTAAAAACTAATTCGGGACTTTTCAACTGAGGCCAATTCGTGATTTTTTTCGAATGAATTCTAATCGGGATTTTTCCAAATAAGACCGATTCGGGTTTTTTCCGAACAAGGCTAATTCGGGAATTTGTCCGAATAGGGCTAATTCGGGAATTTTTCCGAATAGGGCTAGTTCGGGAATTTTCCTATCAGGCTGATTGAGAATTTTAATGCCAAATTCGGGATTTTTGCGAATAAAGTCTCATTCGGGATTTTTGCGAATAAAGTCTCATTCGGGATTTTTGCGAATAGGGCTAATTCGGGAATTTTCCGAATAAAGTCTCATTCGGGAATTTTTCCGAATAAAGTCTTATTCGGGAATTTTTCCGAACAGAGTCTCATTCGGGTTTTCCCAAAGAAGAATAATTCGGTATTTTCTCAAAGCATGTGGAACAGCAAAGTGAAAATGGCAAAAATACGGTTGACAGCTCTCAACTTTAAGCATTTCCACGGCTTTTAAATATAAATAGGTCGTAAACAGTTGTAAAATTACGATTGAAAACAAATGTTTCCAATCGTTTACGATTGGGATTTCAGATTCGCCGTTTCAGTTACACTATTATGATCGTTCACAACTGAGAAAAAATCATCTTCCCTACTACCGTTGTTAACAATCAGATCTTGTTTCAGGACTTAAAACCAAATTAATTTTTTCCGATCGAACAAATTGAAAACGATCGGGAACAACTGAAAACGATCGTAAACAGTTGTTTCATAAAACTAAAAAAAAAAGTAAAAAAAATTCCCTACCATCGCAGTTAAAAGCCAGGTCTTGTTTCAGGACTTGAAAACTGAACCAAATTTTCCGATAAAAAACAACCGTTTCCGATCAAAAACGACCGTTTCCGATCGTAAACAGTTGTTTAATGACACCTGAAAAAACGATCGGAAACAACCGTTTCCGATCGAAAACAACCTTAAACGATCGTAAACAGTTGTTTCATGACGATTTACAGTCTGAAACAGTTGTTTCCAATCGTTTACGATCGGAAACAGATTCACCGCTTGAAGTGATTGTTTAAAACTAAAAAAAAGTAAAAAAATTCCCTACCATCGCAGTTAAAAGCCAGGTCTTGTTTCAGGACTTAAAAACTGAACCAATTTTTTCCGATCTAAAACAACCGTTTCCGATAAAAAACAACCGTTTCCGATCGTAAACAATTGTTTCATGACGATTTACGATCGGAAACAGATTCACCGCTTGAGTTAAACTAATTTGATTGTGTAAAACTAAAAAAAAAAAGTAAAAAAAAATCCCTACCATCGCAGTTAAAAGCCAGGTCTTGTTTCAGGACTTGAAAACTGAACCAAGTTTTTCCGATCAAAAACAACCGTTTCCGATCGTAAACAATTGTTTAATGACACCTGAAAAAACGATCGGAAACAACTGTTTCCGATCGAAAGCAACCTTAAACGATCGTAAACAGTTGTTTAATGCACCTGAAAAAAACGATTGTAAACAGTTGTAAAATTACGATCGGAAACAGTTGTTTCCGATCGTTTACGATTGGATTTCAGATTCGCCGTTTGAGTAGAACTATCTTGATTGTGTAAAACTAAAAACAAATCAACCTCCTTATTACCGTTGTTAAAAATCAAGTCTGTATTTAACGACTTGACAAAAAAAAACTGTTTCCGATCGTTAACAGTTACGATCGGTAACAACTGTTTCCATTTGTTAACAACTGTTTACGATCGTTAGCAACTGTAAACAATTGTTAACAACTGTAAACAATCGTTAACAATTGTTTACGACTTAACTATTTCCATACGGGTTACACCCCCCCCTCCCCCACATTCATTGGATCTGGTCCGCACTTGGAAATGGGACATCTGAGACAAGGGGTCTTTCCAAATATCAAGATTCTTTACGATCTGACAACCCGTTCGACAGTTATACATACCTCAAGATTCAGGATTCCCCCTCTCTCCACCCCCCCCCGATGGTCAGATCAGGGAACTGGCTATTTCAACTTAATCTGGCCGGGTCCTTGATATGCCTAGCAAGTTTCGTCATCCTAGCCCACCTTGAAGTACCTTAGCTCCGCATCACCGGAATTCCGGACCCCTCTAATTCCCCAAGAGTGCCCGAATCCGGTTCCGGTTCTGTCACTGATGTACCTGGGTCTTCCCCCCACTCTGAGCGTGGTCACACGATTTCCGGTTTCCACATCCAACTCCCCCAAAGTGACTGGATCCGATCCGAGCTAGAAACGAGACATCTGAAAGACATCTTTCCAAATATCAAGTTTCATTAAGATCCAATATCCCGTTCAAAAGTTAGGTATACCTCAAGATTCTGGATTCCCCCTCCCTCCACTCCCCCCACGATGGTCGGATCCGAAAAGCTACAATTTCTTAATTAGTTTGGTCGGGTCCCTAATACGCCGGGATCGACTAAAACCAGGAAAGGAAAGGAAAGAGAAAACCAGGAAAGGCAAGCCATGGTGCACGAGAAAAGCAGGCAAGATACTAAAACCAGGAAAGGCAAGAACAAAACGGGGAAAGAATTTACCAGAAATCGAGGATTCGAAAAAGTGGCAAGCTGCTCCATGCCTTGTCTCTGTTTAGTGTCTCGTGATGGGTCAGCAACTTACATTCTGTATAAGTACATCTTTTCCTCCTTTTAGTATCCTGTCGGTAGGCAACTAAAATCATGCTAGTCCAGCGAGGGGTCGGCCAATAAGATATTTCAAGTACACCTTTTCCTGTTTTTGGTATCCTATCGGTAGGCAACTTAAAGCGAGCGAGGGGTCGGCCAAGAAGATATTTCAAGTACACCTTTTCCTGCTTTTAATTTTCTGTCGGTAGGAGACTAAAAGCAGGAAAAGGTGTACTTGAAACATCTAAGTGGCCGACCCCTCGCATGCTTTTAGTCGCCTACCGACAGTATACTAAAAGCAGGAAAAGGTGTACTTGAAATATCTTATTGGCCGACCCCTCGCATGCCTTTATTCGCCTACCGACAGGATACTAAAAGCAGGAAAAAGTGTATACTTATACAAAATGTAAGTTGCTGACCCATCACGAGATACTGAACAGAGAAAAGACACGGAGCAGCTTCCCACTTTTTCGAATCGTCGATGTCTGGTAAATTCTTTCCCCCTTTTGTTCTTGCCTGTCCTGGTTTTATTATCTTGCCTGCTTTTCTCGTGCACCATGGCTTGCCTTTCCTGGTTTTCTCTTTCCTTTCCTTTCCTGCTTTAAGTCGATCCCTAATACGCCTGCCAAGTTTCATCGTCCTGGCACATCTGGAAATACCCTAACTCGCGATCACCAGACCGACCGACGGAAAAGTGATCGGTGTTTTGTGGCAACATGTGTGTTTACCCTCTATACGTCATATCGACTTCGAAGAAATCGATTCAAACTTCCTGCATTACTTCTGCCAAATTTCCGATTTCGGCCGGATTCCGGGTGAACTACTTGTCTGGAAAAAATAAAGCTCATAAGCAAAGTAGCATATCTCTTACCCCTATATCGAACCTCTTCACTTCAGATAAACTTTACCTTTTAACGAATATTCAGAACTTCGCCGGATTCCGAGCAAATTATTTGTCCGGCGAGTAAATAATTCCCATACACGGACTCATGCCTCTTACCACTACAACGAACCTCGAATCAACTTCAGATAAAACTTTTACTTATAACAAATCTTCGGTTTCAGCCGGATTCCGGCCGAACTATATGTCCCGGTATAAAATGATTGTCATATACGGATTTAGCATGTCTTCTTAACCATACATTGAGCATTCAATCAACTTCGAATAAAACTTTTACTTCTAACACATTTTTCGGTTCTGGCCGGATTACGGACGAACTAATTGTCCTGCGAGAAAATAAGTTTCAGATCTACGAACTTGACCTATACTTTGACCCAACAGATCCTCACGCCAAGTTTCAACACAATATCTCAATCCTTCCGAGAGAGAGGGGCGGACGGACAACTTTACGAAGTCCTTAGGTATCCCGTCACTAACGTTTTGGGATCCTAAAAAGGGGACAATGGTCGATTAAAATTTCACTATGAATCGGGCGGCAGGAGTCTTTCGAACAGATCTGCTAGACAAGTTAATCAGATTGCGACGAAAACACAGTGCCAGTCGAAAACTTGGAGGATATTAGTATCCATCTTGTTCTTTACCTACATATTCACCATCTTTACAAGTTTTCTCGGACGGTTTTGTTCTATCCAAAATTTCCGATCTACATCAGAACGCGATCGTAACATATAGAAGGTAAAATCCCAAAGCAGTCTTCTTGTCTCCATGCCGAAACAAACAGGAATTCCCCATTTTCGCTAGATTCCGGGGATGCCTAGCCTAGGAAAACAAAGCAGAAAGGTCGCCATTGCACGATGCCTACCGAATTTCCAGGTTTCACCGGATTACGTCGGTAGTATCTACCGATCAGGAAAGCAAAGTAGATAGATCGATTCAACAATATCAACATGCCAGCTTACCCCACAACCAACACTCTAAACCGACAGTTCAATCAATTATAATTACAACATATATGATGAACTACCAAAATTCCTGGTTTTGCCGAATTTCAGCCGAATATCGGTCTGGCAGGAAAAATCAAGTAAAGTATTTGGACCCAGCGCGTTTTCTTACCCTTATTTCAACACCCTACTCGATTTCAGACAAAACTTTTACTTCAACAAATCTTCCGGTTTTGGCAGGATTTCAGAAAATCAAAAGCTTATCAATTTCTGGCCTTTAATACTTGTTCAGCGCAAAAATCAAAAGCTTATCAATTTCTGGCCTTAGCAAATTGACTTGGACCTGTTCGCCGACCAAGACCCTTTCTCAACCTGCCACAATGAGTTTACAGTCCTGTTCCCCCATTATGAGTAATATACATCCACCAGATCTACTAATGATGCCGTCCAACAATCTTCAGACATCCGTAAGACTGCATACAAATTTGTATTGATTCCATCTTAAATGTAAATCTTCTGTGTGCTCATTTATCTTTTCAAAATTGACAATAAACCGATGGGTACAGTACCGTCTTTCTTTGGTAGTAAAAAGGTATGTGACAGATTCCGGTTGAGAGACATTATATTCACAAATTACGTATTTACGAAGTCAAAACCAAATTTCCTCTTTTACGACTTTTCTTAGTTCTTTGAACATTGGTTGACAGGAACATAATAAGATAATTCTTGCGGTTCACTGATAAAATCACGTTTTATACCGTCCCTTACAAGCGAAAGAATCAACTGATCTTGAGCTAAAATTTCCCAAAACGACAAGAAATCTTATTAACCCATTAATAATTCAGTTAACCCATTAATCGTCCAACCTAAAAAATCATCATATTTAGCCTACCTCTATTCTTTCTTCTGAGGGCTTTTCGGCCTCTAGACACGGATATACACGGACGGTAATCCGGATTTTTTAGATAGGCACGGACGGTAATCCGGATTTTTAGATATACACGGACGGTAATCCGGATTTTTAGTCCGATAGTAAGCGTCGCTGTTCTTGACAGCGTAAAAGCCCCTGTTCTTGGCAGGGTCGTAATCGCTGTTCTTTGCAGCGTACCTGTTGCCGTTCCTGGAGGAATTGGGACCTCCTGTGCCTTGAGGTCGCCCATAGGTATTTTGTAATCCAGTTATTTCTTCACTTCATCGCCCGTTTTAGAGACATCATCCTCAGAACAAGTATATTGGGATGCGATTTTCAGTGACACACATTCAATCTGCAACACTGAGATTGACGGCTGGTTTTAATGCATAGGCTATCGCAATGGGATTTTTAAGTAAGGGGCGAAAAAACATGTTTTTTAAAATGTTAATGAGATAGTCAGTTTAGACATGAGAAGACACACTGAATTCATATCTGAAACTTATTTTCTCGACGGTCAATTAGTTCACCCTGCACCCGGTGGATTGTTCCTTGGAACAATCCACTCTTGCGAGCGCTGTAGCAGCTTTCGGGCACAGGTTGCCCATTCTTCAATGTTTATAACTGGACAAAAACTGGAGACCAAGAGTAAGGATTCCCCCTCCCTCCACTCCCCCATGATCGGATCGGGAAGTTCACTATTTCCAGGTTAACCTGGTCGGGTCCCTGATTTGCCTGTCAAGTTTCGTTGCCTGAGCCCACCTGGAAGTAACTTAACTCCGTATCACCGGAATTCCGGAACCCCCTCCAGCTACCCCCACAGTGCACGAATGCGGTCCGGTTCCGTCAGTGACGTACCTAAGGCTTGTGCTTATTCCTCTCACCAAGTTTCATCCCGATCGCTCCACTCTAAACGTATCACATGATTTCCGGTTCCCCCCTCCGACTCCCCCCCACATTCATCAGATTCGGTCCGGACTTGAAATGAGACATCTGAGATGAGTCTCATTTTGTCTTTCCAAATATCAAGTTTCATTAAGATGCAATCACCCTTTCGAAAGTTATGCATGCCACTATTCCGGATTCCGGCTCCCCTCCCTCCTCCCACGATGGTCGGATCGGGCAAGTGACTATTTCCAAGTTAATTTGATCGGGTCTCGAATACGCCAGCCAAGTTTCATCGTCCTCGCACATCTGGAAGTACCCTAACTCGCAAACACCGGACTGACCGACAGACAGACCGACGGAAAAGTTATCAGTATATGGCACTTGGCCGGAAGGCAAGTGCCATAAAAAAACATCTCTACAGATTTTTCATATGTGTTCAGACCTTCACGTAACAGCAATTAAGAACCAGTTTAACTTGATGGAGCACCTTGACAACGACGCTCTCCCTACATTTTGGTGAGAGAGAAAGAGTACGGCGAGCAGGGTAGCTTAAGCCTGAAGAGGACCCTTAAATATTCCTTCAGACCAAGCTGACTGCGAATTATATCTAAGAGTGCAAAACGGATACGTCAGTTGAATATTTAATTTGTAAGAGCTATATTTCAGTCCTTCTTGGCAAGGGTCCTCTCCAGGCTCAAGCCGCTCAAGCTGGAAAATGAGATTGCGGAAAAAAGCAGTTTTTCAGGATTCAGCTGACGTAAAAATATATATTTTTTAAGGCGAGATTAAGTAAGGAACAGTTAAAATATATTTTAAAATCGAGAGCGGATTGATAGTTTACCACTTGGGAAAATAAGACAATATATAGGGAGGGGGGATGGGAAGGAAGGTCCTTACTTTTGCCCTATATGTGGAAGTATGAACGAAAGCATGAGTCATCTGATGCGTCAGTGTGTTGAGCTGCGTGAATTGCGAAAGGAAGTGTTTGGTACATGCGTGCTTGATGAGAGGTGGCTAGTTAGGACAATTAGTGACGAATACTTTGTAAGTACGGAAAGGTTTGGTCGTTTCCTCAGAATTTTCAGTTATAATAAGTAATTTCGTGATGTTTAGTAGCGTATCAGTGATTTTGTGGTTTGTTTGGTGTTTTTTGCTTTACTGTTGTTTGCTATGGCCCTCGAGCTTTTAAAGCAACAAAGTTACTATTATTATATTATTATTATTATCCATTTTGCACTGTCAAAAAGAGGACCCTAGCGCCTCCGGTGGAAAAGCAAGTACATATCGATCCAAGACTAGCCAAGCCCGGCCAGATCTCTCACCTTTTTTTTTCTTCTAACCTGTAAAATTCGTATGATTCAGCAGGTGAACCATCCTTTTTCCACATCGTGATTCATGCATCTCCCAAACTTCAACCTCCGAATCGAAATGATTTGAGGATGGTCGAAAAGCCGGCTTTTAAATATTCCTTGAGCCCAAGCTGACTTAGACTCATATATTCATATAATATATACAAAAACGGATTCGTCGGCTGTGATGCTTCTAAAGTCGATATTTCGGCCCTTCTTGGCAAGGGTCCTCTTCAGGCTGTTATTCTTCTGGGCCGGCTTTTATAGATTTTAACAGTCTTTTGTTACTTCATCAACCTGGTTGACCTCCAGAGCGAATTTTTCGAACTCACCGGACAAACTATGCAAAGCAAACAGAATTTGTTAGGAGCAGACATATAATAGTCATTACCGTTAAATAATTTGACAAGCAAAAACTAAGTAGCGTCTTCCTCATAGTTCCTGACCTCAATGTCTAGCTTTCGCCCAATCAGAGTTCTTTCGAGTCCTGCCTTGCGAGGAACTTTAAAAAAGATTTCTTCCATAACATAATTAAGTTCAGTTCATAGTGGCGTCACGCTGTAATCTGTGTTGTCTCACTGACTGGTAGTTTACACAGTAGAGGTATGCTTATGTGAAAGTTTGTTGACTTCGGATTTTGCCATTTTCATGCACTTGCTGTGTCTAAAGCTAACTATCAGTTAGCCAAACTAGGTAACAGGTATTTCAACCTGTACAGGTATTTTTTATCTTCAGTCTACCATTCACCTCTACTGTATTAAAGTCTACTGGAATGTGTTCGAAGGTAGGCTAAGCTAATCATTTTTCAGTCAACTATTTCGATAAACGTTACTTTAGGTGTACATACAAATAACAATGCGCCAATCAAAACCTTGCATGCACAATCTCCGGTACTTGGGGGAGAGTGACAAAACCATCTTATCTGGAAGTGAGGATGGGGCAATTCATAGCTTGCCTCCGGTCCCCTAGACCCTCGATCTGGCCCTACCTAAAGGTATAATCTAATGCTGGACAGGCTTCCGGAAAAGGGAGGGAAGATCTGCGGGACACGCGGAAATATACGATGTACCTTTGACACACTTGACACAAGTGCAAGTTCGCTACACCGGATAATCGCAGCAGGCACAAACGAGACCAAGAGTAAAATATTCGATAAAGGGCTTACCTTTTCGACATCGTCCTATGCTGCTCAAATTGATTCCGGCTCTAGCCGGAATAGGTATTCTTCCAGCGACGCCAGCTGACTTTGATTCACAGCGGAGCAGTCAATGCTAACGAAGCGAGCGGGGACAAAAGACGAGAGCCCTCGAATCTCTTCCACCATCTTCTTCAGGTTGCTGATAGTTGTGTCAAATAGCTAGAAACAGAATACGACATAAACATGCCTTCTTTAATAATAAAAATATAAAATTACTTGCTAGCAAGCCCCCACTGACTCTCTCGGTATGACCGGCAACCATCACTTTTTCGGGTTCCTTCAGCCCAAGCTGACTGCGAATCACATTTGACTGCGGTATATGGAATAAAAAAAATACTGAAGAGGGCCCTTGCCATGAAGGGCCGAAATATCGCTCGAATGAAATCAGCTGACTTATCCGTTTGCCGCACTTAACTAGGTAAGCGAGGATAAAAGGGCCACCCCACAAAAGACTATGTTTTTTAAGGTATTGCTGAGAATATTTCCCGGCCAGATTTTCTGCATTTTCATCATCAAGCAGAACAAATCTCAATTTTTCCGTATGGATTTGACGGTGGTGCCGAAAATACTGCCAGGATTCGGTTTGACACCGATTCAAATACGACGCAATTTTAGAGGAATTCGGTCAATTCGGGGTTTCATTTCACGGTCCTCAGATTTATCCATAAGTGACAGATATGCTGTTGTTGCAAGGTTTTTTACGTCGGAATAATATTTTTCATGGGTGTAATCAGACTGGCTTTGATCAGGAGTTTTGGGTCAAACGATGCGTTTCGACGATTTCAGAAAATTTCAACTTTAAGTCTGCGGCAAAACGCAACGCAATAGATGCGCTCGGTGTCAACCAAAGGTTGAAGGGTTACGCTAGACAGGTTGCAATCCCTTCGATCTGGCTAAAATATAACATACTGAAAATTAAGGTTTCACACTTCGCCTCAGATCTGTAGTTACAAGCGTTCGGACTCGCTTCGGTTGATATAAACCCGTCAGAGAACCTCGTATTTTCATATTCAAACCGTTCGTCTACCCATAAAACAAGAGCTGGAAGCTCATATGGCACTTGCAAGGCTGGGTCAGAGGATGAAAGTAGGAATCCGTCAATTCGTCACATAGGGATCCCGAAAATGTACATTTCGCTTAAAAGTATTGTTTGTACTTTGCAGTTAGGTTTAGTACTTTAAGGGATGGTCGGATCTGGGAACTGACAGTTTCTAAGCCAATCTTGTCAAGTGTCTAACTTCCAAGCCAAGTTTCGTCGTCCCATCATATCTGGAGGTACCTTTATTCGCCATCACCGGAATTCCGGACCCCCCTCGAACTCCCCCCACAATGCCCGGAACCGGTCCGGTTCTGTCACTGATGTATCTAGGGGCTTGTGCTTGTTCTTTCAACTAGGAATATCCCAATCGCTCCACTCTAAGCGTGTCACAAGATTTGTGACAGCCCCCCCCCCAAACATTCATCGGATTACATCCGGACTTTAAGTAGGGAATTAGACACATGAGGTCTTTCCAAATATCTCACCCGTTCAAAAGTTATACGGACATCAAGATTCAGGATTCTCCCTCCCTCCACTCTCCCCACGATGGTTGGGTCGGGGAACTGACTATTTCTAAGCCAATCATGCCAAGTCTCTAATTTTCAAGCCAAGTTTCATCGTCCTAGCACGCGTGGAAGTACCTTAACTTGCGACCACCGGAATTCCGGACCCCCCCCTCTAACTCCCCCACAGTGCCCGAATCTTGTCCGGTTCTGTCACTGATGTACATAGGGCCTGTGCTTGTTCTTCCCACCAAGTTTCATTCCGATCGCTCAACTCCAATTGTGTCACAAGGTTTCCGGTTCCTCCCTCCGACCCCCCCCCCCACCTTCATCGGATCCGGTCCGGACTTTGACCAGGACACCCGACACATGAGGGATTTCTACATATCAAGTTTCATTATGATCCGATCCCCCCCCCAACAAGATTGCCCTGCGGAAATCCCAGAAAAGAAGTGCGGCCAGATTTTCCAATTTTTCCAGAGTGTTATGACTTAAGTAGAATGTATGTTCAAGATTTTTTTTCTTAATGTGAATCTAAACATTTACATTGGCAACAATTTGGGAATTTCCTGCAATGCCCAAGAACTTCTCCCCAAGCCGAAATTCACCAAGTGAGGTCCGACCTCAGTCGCGCATTAAGCTTTAACAATATCGTCCGCGAAAAAACAACAACATAAAGTCGGGTCTTCACCTCCCGGAACTTCCCGAATCTGGGCTTCCAGATTATTCTTTGACGTCTTCTGTAAATTGCATCTGGAATATGAACCGGTCCGAAAGTATATCAAAATAATCCGGAAAAAAGGGGCTTTTGAACTTCCAGATTTCCGGAATTTTGAAGTATCGCAGAAGAACTTCAAAAAAAATCTCGGAAAATCTGGGAACCCAGATTCCGGAAGATAAAGACTCACCTTAAGATCAGTTCAGCTTGAAGTGGTGCTTCAAATTCCAAATACGTCCCTATCTGCTGTGAGATCAAGCTTTCCACTCTGCTGAAATACTTTCGTACTTCCCTGGTGCACACTGCACTTTTGGGTACGTCGTGTCTATGACTTCGTAAATGTTCTTCTTTACTTGTCTCATCTTATCTTCATCAGCATTTACGGAAAGAAGGCACTCGAGAAGGCATCGCCGGAAAGATCCGTCTCTAAAAAAAAGTATCTTCCTTCACCCTCACACCAACTCACACTCGCCAAAAACTCAAACCAAACCACAGCTTAACTACTAGGTAGTTAACTACCTAGTAGTTAAGCTGTGAACCAAACTGAAACTTTAACGGTTAAGTTTACGGGTCGTATGACTGACCGTTAGATTATCCGTTTTCTGATTGGCTGAAAGTGACCCGCAAACCAAATATTTTCTGAGCATTGAAATCTGTTTGGAAACATCAAGTTCGTAACATCTTTTTAATCTTCGGCAAACTTTAGGTCCGACTATTGCGCTGGGCTCTCGCCGTTTAGCGATTTCTTGTGCACTGTACACTTTCTAGATTTTGTTCATGTCAAGTTGAATAAGTATTCCTCTCTCTACATTCAATGGATACTTCATACCAGTAACCGTTGGAATCCAGGTTGGCCGACGAACTCCACCGTTAGGGCCGTTGGATACCCCGGCTCAGAGCAAAATATCACTAGGGAGTAGCGCCAAGACTTGAAAGAAGCGACACACACTCGAATATGTTATTTTGCTCTGCCCCCAGAGTGAAATAACACTAGGGAGTAACGCCAAGACCTATGCTTTCCGTGCTTCGCAAACGGGCCATACTCATAGCACAGTCAACTACGCTTGCGTCATTTAAGGCAAGACGAACTTGCGGGTTTAGAAATTTCTAGCAAATCTAAGATGCGGTCTTCCCACATCGAGAAAGCAGTGTAGGTTTTATCCTTTTTTGCTGTGTTTATAATATGAAGTTATTGGAGCCAGTGCTGGTGCACGACTTATTGAGTTTAAGTAGGGACGTTCACTAGCGCTAGTGGTGCTAGTATCGTTGCTGTTCGAGTGTGTGTTACTTTTCCTAAGTCTTGGCATTACTCCCTAGCGCTATTTTGCTCTGTCTGCCCCAGCTCTTGGACTTCGACCGAGAGTACGAATATTCCTTCTTCGAGTGAAAAGACGATTTTGAGAGATGGATCGATGCTAAAACGAGCAAAATCCTAAACCCCTTTTCACTGTTTCCAAAGATATATTTTTCTCTCTCAGTGAATCGGCTCCTCGCAGGGAACTTTGGCTTGAACATGATTTCCAACCATTACATTTTTTTTTTACTGACAGCACAAAGGGATATTCAGCTTGCTTGTATCGACTTTACCATGGTTTTCACGCTCTTAACTCCTTTTTTTAAGACAAACGTGGAAAAATCTATGCAACTTTGCCCAACTGTTGTCAACCTTACTTTGAAAGACTTCGTCATGGGAAGCTCGGGTCGTAACTATGAGGGGCGACTCGCCCCAAAGATCTTGAGAAAGTACTAAGTACTTTCGTCGGGAAATAACAAAAATGTATGCTTTTGACGGGCGTCGGTCGACTCGTCGGCACATCGGGCTCTTCTTATGCGCAAGAAATCAAATTCTGCAAACATTTAACGGGCAAAACACAGAAGAAACGAATTCTGTATGCTTTTGTCGGGTCTTGGTATTCTCGTTGGCAAATTGGGTTATTTTTATACGTAAGAAAACAAATTTTATGCTTTTGTCGAGGTCGGTTGACCCGTCGGCACATCGGGCTATTTTTACACGTAAGAAACCTGTAGACGTTTATCGCGCGCATCCCGCAAGTTTTAAGTTTCGTCGGAACATCGTATTTACACGTAAGAAATAAAGTTCTTTACAGTTTTGTCGGGCAAACACAGAAGAAATCGAATTCTGATTACTTAGTCGGAATTTCAATATTAATGGAATAATCTCAACTGATGCATTACAGTTAGTTTTACACCGGTTCTATCCTGTGCTGGCAGGAAATGTATGAAATGTGTTTTGTCGGCAAATTTTTTAGTTCGTCGGCACAAACTGGACGTGTCCCCCCCACCAAGGTAAAAGGCTAGTGACGCCTCTGGGAGGTATCGATCCGGGGGCCAATTTGCTGCTTGCACAACCATGAGGAAGAATGGCAGCCTGCGAGACGTTTGGATAAGGAGACCGACTTCCCAGGTAGCCTTTCTCATACACTGTCAGAAGTTACCTTCTATTACATAGAAATATGCGGGTAGCCAGTCCTTTACTACTTACATACTTGAATACAAAAAATCTTACTTGCAACTTAAATCCCACCATGTGCCTCAACTGTGTCGACAGCACCGCTGGCTAGGCTTCTGAAAAACCACGCGATTCATGCTGTCGTATTAGTTTTTCGGAGCAATGGACGTTCCCATCGTTTCGTCGGAACATCCCCATCCATTGCACATGTTCCCATCCCTTGCGTCGACTTGCAACCTCGCGACTGCACTGTTTCAGCCAAGGAAAGAAATTTTTAGCTGACACCACCGCATTATATTGTACCTTCTCTAGTTCCTATCTTTTCGAATGTCCCCCACTTTTACCTTGTCCTTACGCGCTCGGTACACGACTGCCAATCGGATCAGCCATGTTTTAATGACAAACTCCTAAAAGAATTTTCATGACTTCCAACGGCAGTGCCTAGGTTGCCTGTCCGCACCGTAAGTCAGTCGTGGTGACCTAAATTCCTGCCGCCGTCTTTAGCTCAGCTACCGCGAAAAATACCAACTATTCGGGTTCCGGGTGAACAGGCTTTTAAGCATTGTTCAAAGAGATGTAATAAGGTGTATTACGGCGTATAAGGCTTATTGCAGATTCCTCTTTTCCTCGGAGCGCGCTGTAACAAGGCGAACACTTTTAGAGCTCGAAAAATTGTATTAACGTGGCAACACCTAATAGAGCTCGGCTCTATTCTCCCTTACGCAGAGCCAATCAGATCGCTTGGTTGGTGCCGCCAGCGGGCCGAGGAGAGAAGCAGCGTCGTCAGGGTTGCCAAAAGGAAGCACTAAAGTTCTGCTTTGTTGGAAGCTAAAGTAATAGCTTTTCTTTAAAAAAAACATGTTTTTGTTCTGTTACGACTGCTTCTTCTTAGTTCGAGGATCAATGCTGTCCATCCGTTAATTCCATAGCTTTTTTTACAATATAATGGGAGTTAAATTGTACTAGTGTACTTCAAGTAGTACTAAGAACCTTTTCTGATCTTTTTAGAGCTCGAAAAATTGTATTAACGTGGCACCTAACGCCGCACTGATAAGAACCTATTGGGTTCCTATTTGAACAGGCGTGTGTGTACTAAGACGTAAACATCGCGTATAACGCTATTCAGCTTATTACATTTATTTGAACAATGCTTTAGAAAAAAAAAAATTATGCCGCGGATGCAAACAGCAGCTGCGTTTTTCAGCGACATTTTCCCTTCCCACAAATTTCTGTGTGTATGTCACGGAAACAGAAGTATGTGCCATACACTCGACCAGAGCAAAATAACACTAGGGAGTAGCGCCAAGGCTTGACAAAAGTGATACACAC
Source organism: Branchinecta lindahli (assembly GCA_023053555.1). Classification (NCBI taxonomy): domain Eukaryota; kingdom Metazoa; phylum Arthropoda; class Branchiopoda; order Anostraca; family Branchinectidae; genus Branchinecta; species Branchinecta lindahli. The sequence goes on from JAKZAO010000001.1 coordinate 14,243,827, forward strand.
ACTCGAATAGCAGCGATAATAGCACTGCTAGCGACCGAGAACGTCCATAACGAAACTCAATCAGTCGTGCACCAGCGCTGGCTCTGGTAGTACACAGCAAAAAAAAAAAAGATAAAACCTCCCCTGTTTCCTCGATGTGTGCAGACCGCACCTTAGCTTTACTAGAAAATTTTAAGCCCGCAAGTTTGTCCTGCTTTAAATACCGTAAGCGTGGTGTGCGGCGCTACGAGTATGACCCTTTTGCGAAGCATGGAAAGCATAGGTTTTGGCGCTATTCCCTAGTGCTATTTTGCTCTGCACTCGAAACGCCTTTTCGTCTCTTTTTTGGCGGTATTTTCAATATATCAATAAATAGAACCTCAGCTTTATGTCTATCTGCTTGATAGAAATTGCCAATTTTATTATTTTGGACTTGAATTTGCTACTAAATTTGAATTTAGTCGAATCGAAAAATCGAAAATAACCTTGAGAACTTTGTTAGGTTTTAGCCACATGGAAACCTTGTTAGTCTTGGAAACAGACTTGTGGGCCACACAAACTCAGTCTCAGATCATAGACATGATGAGATTCATGCGTATTTATTTAGACGAAACTATTGTAGGTAAGCAAAGCGTTACCATGATATCGCAATTTACTCTCGGATTTCATTATGGCCCATGCCCTATGCCAGTGGTTCCCAACCTTTTCCGTTCCGTGTACCCCTAATCAAGGTTCGAAAATGTTGCGTACCCCCTTTTCCAGAACGTTAAAAAGACGATATTTATTATCATAAATGATAAGGCATACATGAGTAGAAATTTATACAAAATCAATGAGACACTTAAGGCTGCTTTTAGCTAAAATTTTATGAAATCTCGGCTCTACGTCATTTACGGCAATATTTGTTTCACAGTCAGCCTGTTTCTGTTTATGGTTTTAATGTCCTCCGTGCTTTCATCAAACTGTATCGCAAACATTTTCGTTAGCTTAATTCGTAATATGAGTGACAATAATTATCACTTGTTATGTCTTTGGTTCTTCTTGAAACAATTTTGTTAGACACAGGAACAGATTTTACGGCAGTAGGCTAGTTGTATTCAGGGGCGTCACGCACTTGTTGGCAACACCTCTTCCCAAAACAGAAACGAGTCGGCGCGAAGCGCCGCAATTTCTCGTAAAAACAGTTATTTATAAAACAGTCGATAAAAATACCTTGCCCCTCAAAATGTTTAGGCTAGTGATGCCTCTGCTGGTAGCATTAGGCTTTCGGCAGTCAAAAGTGAGTTTGGCGAGATTTTGAAGTTACGAATTAAAAGATTTTGGTTCCTTCGCGTACCCCTTGCAAGGGTCTCGCGTACCCCTTGGGGTACGCGTACCCCCGGTTGGGAACCATTGCCCTATGCTACTTTTTGCAAAGATTCTTGTGTGAGCTGATAGGGTTTTAACTTTTTTTTTTTTAGCTTTTTATCAGCAAGATAAAGTAACAAAACCGGTACGTAAGAGAGTTTGACGGAAACTGATAAATTTCTATAGTACTCGAACACACGTCACAAATCTGCTTTGGCCTTAACCTAAATCACATCGGACCAACAAACCGTCCGAGTAACTTTTCATAGTCTCCGACCAGCTCTTTCAGGGGGATCCACGAAGAATACAGATTGTAGGCAATGGCAGTAGATAGTACAGCACCTAGGCCCCACAGACCTTTCTTAACAACCTGAAAAAATACAAAATGAAGAAGAGCATTTAAGAAGTCCGGCTGAGCACAGTAAGAACCAGCACAGGTTCGCAGTGGGCCCCTAAGGATTTTCCATACGAAACCTTATTTAATATGAATTTATCTACGAACCGCTTCTTGGTTACAGCGGATTTACAAAGTAAAAGGAACGAATAAAAACATTTTTACACTATTTAAATACACTTTAAACACGGTGACATATAATTCGGACATATATGGATTTGACTAAACAGATTCTGTCTTTAAAAAAAAGTGGCTAAGAATGTCGTGGACTGGCAGGGCAGGATGTTGGTGGTGCCTTAAGCCACGACTCTTACAAGAATTGAGTTTTCACGATAAAATGGCTCAGAAAGACGTTTTTGGCAAAACATCAATATGTTGCGGTGTTGCCATCTGCACTCCGCACTGTAACTGCTGCCGCTAGGCAGCATTACTCCCTTCCGTTAACTGTGTTGTATCTTTAAAACTGTTAAATTTTGAACTATTTTATTAGTCCTGTTCTCTTCATCACTAATCCCATGATCATGAGTCACCACATTTTTTTTCCGGGCTTCTACCGGTACACAACTCTTTTCATTCTAAAGGTTATCTGGTAAGTAACCAGTGAATAAAAAATTGTTTATATACGGACTATAGGTTCGTTGTTATGAGTCTTATTTAAAGCTCCTTAGACTGGGCTGGACTGTAAGGCCTAGTGTATGATGTGTGGTTGATAGCCTACTGTAGGTTCGGCCTACAAACAATAGTGTGAACTGACTTGGGTATCCATGATGAACCAGTGAAGTTCTGCATGTGTAGTAGGCCATCCTGACTCCGATGACTGTATACTTGGACATTTATTTACCATCTTCTGTCCGGCCAGACTTCCTGCTCTCCACGGAAGTCCGACGCAAAACATTTGAAAACGATACGCGCCGTGGGAATGATAAGACAAAAGTTGCAATTTTTCGGGTGCAGTTTCTTTGTAGTTTCACTGTAGTTTGACGTACACTGTTTTAGTTACGAAACTACAGTATCTGGAATTTACAAATAAAAAGGTACGAAGCAAAACTTTTCGACGAACTGAGAAAACAAGAGTGAGACTCCCCCCAAACTAAATCCGATAAAACGCGACTAAGATAAAAAGAGTCGGAAACAGAAGAAAGATCTGCTGGCCTATTAAGTCTTCCAAAATAAAAATACAAAAATGTAAGCTTCTATAAGGTCCTGATTTTCGAAAGAGTTTTCGGCGGATCTTAAAGCTTTTGGTTAAGTTTCCGCTGTTTGACTGGCACACTCGGCTTGGCAGCAAAAGTGCTAAGAAGTCTTAGGTGCTAAGCGAGATAAAGCGAATGGTGAGGACTTCTGAAGCTTACAACTCCTTAGAGATAATAATTCATTGGGTTAGTAATAAAGGTAAAATAAGTACGACAAGTTATTTAAAGCCGAAAACCCAACAAGATGTCTACGAAAGATATATTAAACAGAGAGAAGTCAAACTCCTCTATAGGACTGGATATAAGTAACACTTTGTGACTGGGCCAAAGGGGCAAACATGGGACGACAGGTTAGAAGAAAAGAGGACTTACCTCATCTTGCCATTTCTTGTTACTGATGCACTCGTGATAGCGGATTCTACTGAATGTGACGGAGGTGTACAAAGGCACCCAGGTCTTTGGAAGCAGCCAGTACAAAGCGTTGTCAAGCTTTTTTCTTAGTCGGAAGGATAGCTGGTTGACCAAGTCCCGCATCTAACAAATAAAATATAAATACGCTTGACGTAAGCAAGCATCGTCGTGACAGTCAGTGACAAGGCGGAGACGTAATACCGCGTAAAGCCTAGGTCAACTCGTCGTTATGGTGGCTTTTGCGGCCATAAATTGATACTGAATAGACCGTTGAATTTTCTTAAGTAAATACGTTTTATGGATAACTGTGCACAAATTATTTAAAGAGTCCCCGTCATGGTTCCTAACATTTATGTAAAGCGGGACGTTAGGCAGTATCTTGGCATCACGTATGACCCGCGTATATGCTCAATGCAGTATTGATTTATGGCCCCAAAAAGCCGCCATAAGTCCTTGTAAACCAAACATGTGTCCGAAAACGTTTACGCATAATTCATGGAGAATATGCACGTAGACGAAACTGTCTCCTGATTATCCTGGACCTTGATTACTAAGCATGAACCCAAATTTTGTGCTCCTTGAATGTCGAATTTTCCAAGGAGATCCCCTTCTTCGACCAGAAGATACAGACAAGCTTATGGTGACGTAGTCAACGCTAGTGTTCTCTGTCTCCCTGTATCTGGAAGCCTCTGCAATCACAACGACATTTGACGGGGGTGGCTTTCCCCATAGTCTTCTGTTTCTACTAAGGTAGCCATAGGACGCAATCAACGACAAAGGTGTATCTCTTCTTGTTCTATTGGTTTGTTGCTTCGGGACAGCTGGGTAGCGCGACCCTAACTGCCTACTGGTTGGATTTATCCTTATCGTTGTCGAATGGGTCTGTGAACATGGTACCTCAACTGGGATCACTACCCAGGAGGAATTATCCTCTTCCTGTGAATGATGGAGTTGGCAACAGAACCAAGAATGGGATCGTTACCCAGGAACGTGTAAATTAGGCTGCGATTTCAAATTGCGACGACCAACATGCTCAGGCCTACATGCATGGCGACTGCAAGCTCATATTCTCACGTAGGCAGGGGTGAGAGCCTCATCCTTCAGATCTACACTAATCCGTTATACGGCTTCAGAGGGATGATACCGTCTATCGAATATCAGAACACTTACTTCTATGTAGTTATATAATGCAAGATCGCATATGGCTTCTGCGTCGGGATTCCGGAATCGGGTGAACTCAGGAAGAACAAGGGACAGATCGTTATCAAACCGTTCGAGGAGCTCGTTGAAGATCAGGCAGTCCTCGAAACCCTACAAATATGATCACGTTCATTAACTATAAAAAAAAACACGGTGCAATTACAAAAAGTAAAAAAAATCTGTCGGTTAATATTCATGAGATTTTATTTGTATGCAGTAGCAGACGAGCCTAGTCTTTATGGAGTTCGTTTCTCTGCAGTGCTTTTCGATTACACGGGACAGCCTGTTCCACTGCAGTAGCCTAAGCCCTAAAAAAGCAGACAACAACAGCGACACTCCCGGATCTGCGCTTTTGGAGTCGGTATTAAATCTGATTTGAAACTGACGAATATCCTCTCGCCATTGCCAAGATAATCGCCTCACAGGACAATTTTTTTTAACTCCAGTTCGGAATTTCTTCCGAGCAAATATACCAGCCGTGGTTGAGACGGATTTTCATCCAGGGATTCCAATCTGCCTCCTGATCCGGCCCGACAATCCCGGACAGTGGCAGGCAGCGTTGGGAGTTGTCGGAATATGGCAAAAAGTTCAAAAAATCTCTTCGGTGGGCTTACTCGCCGAAGAATATGAAATAACCAGAGACTCACCGCGTTCATCCCTTGTCCATAAAAGGGTACCATAGCGTGTGCGGCGTCACCCATAATCACGCAAGTCGAGCCAACATGGTAGGGACTACACTACAAAAAGAAAACACAGTTAAACATCTTCTGAAAGGGTTTCACCGCATGTTGTGGTTGGCTGACGGATGCTTTACAGATGGACATACGCACATAAGAAAATTAACATTAAAAATAAATTAAAAAACTCACCAAGGGTTTTGGCTTTATTCTTTGTATCAAAAGAAAGAAAACACTTGGCTCATAACCAGCTCTCAACTGATTTTAGGTGTTTAATGTATCATTCCCGTTTGGCGAAAAACAAAACCAAGGTGGTATTAAATTCACAGAAGCGGTCAAAGAAGCACACACCTACTGTGCAACATAACACACGTCGATATTTTTGCAAGCATGCTTAGCTATGGCAAACAACCACATCTCAACAACGTTTTCTGATTCGGGTGTCACGAGACGTTTAATTAATAATAAAATAAAAGAATGCAGCACAACATTTTATGCGCGAGCAAATTAATTGGTACTTGACATTAACCTGCAACTAAAACATATAAACAATTGTCATAGAATAAATACAGTAATTCAGGTAAGGTTGTTATGATACAAGGTAAACTGAGGCACAAAACTAATACGGTACCTTTCAGTTTTACAAGCGACAGGTGTGAGTTTTGGTACTTTCATAGCTGCTTCTCTTGGAGGTCTGGTTCTTTCCGGTTTAAAGGGTGGAGGAAGGATGTTTCGGTAGATAGGGTGGGATAACAAATTTGTTCCGAAACGTTGACGCAGCTGTTCTCTACGTACAGAAAGGGGTTCCAGCTTACACTCCTTTAGGAGATACGAGTACGGTATTTTATGGCCACCGATTATAATTTGAACTGCACGTTTTTGTATTCTTTCCAACTTATCTGTTTCACTCTTTGTAAGTCCATAATGCCATGCCGGACAGACATATTCAAGTAGTGAACGGACAAACATACAATACAACTCTTTCATTCTGAAGGACCCCAGCAAAATTCTGTTATTCCCATTAACTGCAACCAAGAGCGCGTTCCACCCTACTTACCGTAGTTACTACGCATGACGTCACGAATATTGGCTATTTCGCGTCAAGGCTGGAACGCTTTTTTAATTTTTGATAAAACGTCACTCCACGGGGTAATCCAGCCAATCACGTTACAGAGATCCGTAGTTACTACGCTTACTACGCTCCCGAGCGTGGTAAGCAAATAGTTACTATTAGTTACTATTTCGAGAAGGTTGGAACGGTCAGCGTCGTAACTTTTCGTCAGGCTGGAACGAAAATAGTAACTAATAGTTCCTATTGGTAGAGGGGTGGAACACGCTCCAAATAAGGTGTTTTTTCTTCAAAACAAAGGACGGACCAGCTGATAGTGGTCTGTTTTGTGGATACAGTCGCCTGAGACCCACTTGGCTACTCTAGTTGACAGACATTTCGCTATTGCCTGCATATAGTTAGCAGAAATGCGACAGAAATTAAGACCAGCGGGGAGAAGTGACCAGTAGGAAACAGCAAATTCTTTCTTTACATGTTCGTGAGGCGGAATGAGTCATTTAAGCTAGGTGCCCACAGAACGCGAATTCGGGTTCACCTGGGCGAATTTGACGTCGCGAGCGGAAAAAATTCGCGCCGCGCCGTTTCAACTCCAAGTCGAATTTGTTTCGCGCCGCGTGGCGGAAAAGATTCGCGTTCTGTGGGCACCTAGCTTTAGGTGACCAGACGCGGAGAAGTCTTGTTAGGCCCTTAAGCTGAACTTTGAAAAGCGGTTTCTGGAAAATTTGAAAGGCAGAACACAGATTCAAATTCACTAATTTCTACAACGATCTCGGCAGATGTCGGACCCGAAACACACTGAGAGCGGCTGAAACACACTCCACTTTCTTTCTGCGTTCAAATTTTCCAATGGCCCTCGGACTGTTTAGCAATAAATTTATCAATCTACAAAAGAGGGTCACGGCACTCAAAAAAATTCCTTTAAGAACGGATCGACGACATTTCTTGGATCGAATGTTCCACATAAATAGCTTCAGCCGAAATTTGTGTTTCCGACCAAATTGCAAATTCGACAAAGAGTCTAACGCCTATTATTCACATTAGAGAAATATATACATCTCGTTTAAATAACAAGCGTGGGTTTTTACCTTTACGGAAATAAGCGGCGAAGGTTTCCCGGCGAAGAAATCCTTAACGAGTTTTTCTTTTCCGATCAGAGGCACAGCATCCGCGTAGTGCTGGTTGAAAAAATCAATAAGCTTTTCTGGCGTCGTTAAGCCATCGAATATTTCTTTGGGCATGAACAGGGTGACCGTCCAGGATTTGTCTTGGTTTGGTAGGGCGATCATCATGAACTTCCCGCGGGGCCAGATGTGAAGGTAGTCGGATGGCATCTTGAACTGCAAAAACAGAAAAAGCGTGTAAGGACTAGCGGGACGTGATCCGTCCCACCACACGCATACACAGACTCGCGCATAATTTCATGAATAGCGAAGGCAGTAATTTGGCATAGGTTAACAAACGTTTGGTATAGGCTATTCTGAACTGTGGACCCAACGTTTATCACTGCCTAACCAACAAGAGCTGTAAGCTCATATGGCACTTGCATGGATTGAGATGTATTATTTGATCAAAAGTAATTTTCGACTGTGCGGTTCAGATGCGCACTTTAAGGGAGCTAGATAAAAAGTATTTTATCTTTGAACTTGGCTGTGATGATGCGCACTTTAAAGGCACTAGAAATTCATCTGTAAGCAAGACCCTTGAGGCAAAAACAATAGCAGGCTCTTAGGGATCATTGATATATACGTATGATCAAAATTTTTTTTTTCCACTAATGCGGGTGATATGCGCACTTTAACGGTGCTTTTTTTTTTTTGCAAAACCCTTGTGGCACAAATGATCATGGGTTGAAATGTATCGTTTGATAAAAAGTACTTTTCGACCTTGCGGTTAAGATGCACACTTTAAGGGAGCTAGAACTTCATTTGTAAGCAAAACCCTTGAGGCAAAAATGATAATGGGCTCTTAATTTGCTGTCATGATTGGTACTTTAAGGAATGGTCGGATTTGAAAAGTGGCGAATTCTAACCAATCTTGTCGAATTTCTAATATTCCAGCCAAATTTCATCGTCCTAGCACATCTGGAAGTACCTTAACTCGCGATCACCGGAATTCCGGACCCGCCCCTCAAACTCCCCCCACAGTCGCCGGAGCCAATCCGGTTCGGTTTTGGACTTGTTTGTATTCCCACAAAGTTCCATCCTTATCTCTCCAGTCCAATCCGGTCACGTATTCCCCCCCCCCCAATTGTTGTCGGATCCGGTCCGGACATGAAAAAGACACAGACATGCCCTCTGTTCAGTTATTAAATTTCACTCGAATCCGATCACCCGTTCCAAAGTTACGCATGGCTAAATATTCCGGATTCCCCCTCCCTCCGATCCCCCCCCCGACTATCGGATCGAGTGAATTTTTATTTACAAGTCAGTTTGATCGGGTCCCTGATAGGCCTCCCAAGTTTCGTCGTGAAAATCCCAAAAATCGTCATCACCAGAATTCCGGGAAACTCCCCTCCACCTCCCCCACCCCAAGTGTCCGGGTCCAGTCCAAACGTGTAAACGATTTATCTGGAGTAGATTCTTGTTCTTCCCAGCAAGTTTTACTCCGACCCCTCCATTATAACCGTTTCTCGAGATTTCCGGTCTTCCCCCCCCCCAACTCCCCCATAGCCGTAGAATCCGGTTCGGACTTCAAATGGGACATCAGAGATATGTCATTCATTCAAGTATTAAGTTTCATCCCAATCCGATCACCCGTTCGAAAGTTACATACAACACTCAATTTTCCATATTCCCCCGCACTGAACCAAATATACAAACCCCTTTGACCCTCGAATGCACTAGCTCTTTCCAATGTTAACAGAGTGATCCGATGCAAAGAGTGAAGTCACCCCACGCGCAGAGCTACTAGTGTGAAGAAAGGGGTAGGGGTTTTACAAAAACTACTAAATTCTCAGGATTCCCTCGCCCTCTACTCCCTCCACGGTGGTCGGATCGGGGAAGTGACTATTCGCAAGTTAGTTTGGTCGGGCCCCTGATATGCCTGCCAAGTTTCATCGTCCTAGCACATCTGCAAGTACCTTAACTCGCGATCACCGGACCGACCGACCGACCGACCGACCGACGGAAAAGTGATCGGTACATGGCACTTGAGCGAAGCTGCAAGTGCCATAAAAATCAGGAATTTGTGGTAGACTTCCCCCTACCGCCTTCCCGTACACAGATACAGACTTCATTAATTTGCCAGAAAAGCAATAAAGCGATTTGAAAAAAGGAATCGTTAGGCTAATCAAAACGGCGAGGTGGCTTTATGGTTCCAACAAAACATAAGGGAGAGTTGTGTATCTTTACGGTTAGAGTATTTCTGCTGAGGAAACCAGTAGACTTTAAATGAAGCGCCAAGTAGTCCGTCCATGACTGTTAAAAGTGAACCATTATAGAACAAGGCTTCCTATGTTTACAAATAGCAAAGCTGAAAGTCTTTCAGAGACGGGAACAGTTCTGAATTAGCTTTATAGACTTCCTAACAAATTCAGACTTCAGCCATACTTAAACTTACTTACATTAAACTTACTTTCTAAGAGCTTGCGCCCTTGTTCTAATAATAGCGGCCACCTGGGACAAAGACGCACTTTAATGGATTTAGTCACTTACATTTCCTTCCTCGTCGGGGGGTATGCAGAGTTCCATATACACGGTTGGAATATAAGTCTGGCTATAGTTGAACATCGGCATTTTCATCATCTGTTTTCTAATTGCAGAATAGGCTCCATCACAGCCAACTATGACATCTGCGTCGACTTCAACCTGCTTCTTGGCTTTCACGCTGGAATAGAAGATAAATAAAGCCTATCAAAGTGACAAGCAAAGGGGAACGGAACATTTCAAGGTTCAAGGTTTCAATTTATACTTGTGAATAAAATGAAACATATAGAGGGTCAAGCCGACGACACAAGGTCGACTGACAAAAACCCGGTACAATAACAGAACAAATCTATTTGATATATAATATAACTAATTATATAAATAAATATTAATAATTCCATGACTCACCATTATATAGGAACCCGCCCCACAAACCCACCAAAATTCGGCAAGATCAACCTGAAATAATTACCCATAAATTACGAATAACAACAAGACCAAAGTTTTCGATGGGATCCCAAAAATTTAATATTAACTACGTCTTGTCTTCGCCAAATCCAGTCTTCGCCAGGCTAATCATCTGAGAAAACCAAGTTCAGATATACCTGTATAAGCCATATCTATTTTGACGATACTGATTGAAACTTCCTGGTGTACTTCTGCCAAATTTCCGGTTTCGGCCGAATTCCGAGCAAACTAGTTGCCGAGCAAAAACAAAAGATAGTTCAGAAACGAGTTCAGCGTATCTCCTTATCCCTATAAACAACATCTAATCAACTTCAAATAAAACTTTAACTTCTAAAAAAAAAAATCCGGTTTCAACCGGATTCCAGACGAACTATATGTCCGGTTAAAAAATGATTGTCATATATAGATTCAGCGTTTTTTCTTACCCTTAAATCTATCATCTAATCAACTTCAAATACAAATTTTGCTTTTAACAAATTTTCCGGTTTTGGCCGGATTCCGGACGAACTATTTGTCCGGCAAGAAAATGGTTTTCACCATCGTGTTCAGCACGTTTTCTTACCCCTAAATCGAATATCGAATCAACTTCAAATACAAATTTTGCTCTTATCAAATTTTCCGGTTTGCGCCAGATTCCGGGCGAACTACTTGTCAGGCAAGAAAATGGTTTTCACCATCGTATTCAGCATGTCTTCTTACCCCTAAATCAAACATCTAATCAACTTCAAATAAAACTTTTACTTTTAACAAACTTTCCGGTTTTGGCCGGATTCCGGGCGAACTACTTGTCCGGCGAGAAAATAACTTTCATATTCGGATTCAGCGTGTATCCTTACCCCTAAATCCACTATCTAAACAGCTTTAAAAAAATATTTTTTTGCCCCTTAATTTGAAACCCCTCCCCCACCCTCAAATATAGAGCTACAGAGCCCATCTTCGAACTTGACTTGTACTTTGACCCGAAGGATCCTCCCACCAAGTTTCATCAAAATATCTCAATCCCTTCGAGAGTTATCGTGCTAACAGACGGACAGACGGACAACTTTTGCGATGTCATAGGTATCCGTCACTAATGTTTTGGGATCCCAAAAAGGGTAAGTAATGTGGCACCCCAGGATACCTCTACCACACAAGTTGGCTCATAAACCACGGGGCAAGGTGCCCCACGAAGGTTCCTGCAATGATTGGGCTGTGACACAAACCGCTCCAGTAGGCTACTAATTATAAAATGGTGTCCGGATTCCTCGTCTGCGTATTCATTTGATATACAAGATTACTATAAAAAAAGCGCGGACAACATACATCCTGAAACTTGGCACTTTAACACCCGGAGTGGTGTGGTCTCTTTAGGCTTGCCTGAGGCCTAAGATCTCTATGCGAGCCGACCATTACAGCATTCGGACCTGAACGACAAGATGCCCGTTATGATACAGAAACACGTAACTCACTCTTCAAATTCCATTTTTGCCTTTGTCAGGTTAGCCGTCACAAGTTTGTGCTCAAAGTGAAGGTGGACGTTTGGGTACTTCTCAGCGGCTGGAAGAAAAGCATCATCAACTTTTGTCTGAAGCCAAAGGGGAAAAATAAGCAGAAAGAGTTCTTCCAGCGATCGCCTACTTCACAGACTGAGACAACTAAATTGAAAAAATATCCCCAACGAAGGTGCAGGCAAGTGCAGCAACTGGGCGAATCTCAAAAGATATCTTCTATTTCTCTGGAAGACAGACAGACAGTGATCTACACGTTTCTTTAAAACGTCGAAGACACAGACTGATAAAAAAGATGGGTCACAAACAATCCAAACTCGCAGGATTCGGTATTAATTAATTAATAATTCGTTTAATTCCATGTTATCTTTTTACAAAAATAGTGGTGGATCTTCATACATGGTCAACATAGTCATAAATAATCACATATATAAATATATGTCATTAAAATATCCGGCCGGCTATTTTTCACAGCTCGCTGTGACGGTACGTCACTTGTAGCAGTGCCATTCATTACTCGTATCGCTCTACGTATAAACAACCCATTCACTATATAGCGAGTTCAGCCAATCAAATAACTCCGAAAACACGGACCTTATACAATTCGGCTAGGTCACACTTGCTCAATGCTAATTCACACTCGCTCATTCGCAAGCCTCAGCTCTCACAACCGACATCAGAGGATGAACTCGCTAGCAAGGTTCTGATACATCTATTCTACTGTCTGTTGCCGCATCACCTACTGATTATACTTTTTTGACTGATAGTTGTATTGTATGTTTTATGTTATTTTGCCGTTGTCTTTGCTCTTTTCTCTATCATCCTTACTCTACCTTTTTTTGTTGAAAAACATTTTATGGGTTATAATCTACTAACTATGCTGTACTATACCAAGTGGCCTAAAAATCTTACAAGTCTTATATACTTTTACATTTTGACGAGAAATCTATGGGCCCTTTTAATTTTTGGTTGACCTTTCAAACTTCTTTACTGAAAAGAAACCCATTGACTGGCGGGATTCCTCCTCCCGACCCGAATCCAAAAAAACTTACCATTGAGTAACACCTCATTCACGAACCGTCTTCCGACGGAGTAGATGCACTGGCCCTTCTTTCCATAGGGGATTGAGTAAGTTGTACCGTCTGGCCTGTGAATCATCCGCGCTTCCATTGGGATACCGTGATCTCTGATGACTGAGTCCTCCAGGCCGACGTCTTTGAGGGCACTGCGACCTCGAATTGACATGGCCAAGTTGATAGACCGTCCTGGCACGTGTTCCATGAGGCGAATATCTTTACAGGTAAGGTAAAGAAAGTAAGAAAGGTTAATTTATTCTTCAAAAACATGGACGGACTATGCCCATATTAGAGGGCGATTCTGGCGGTCTGGAAAGCTCCGCGAGCTTATGCGCCGGCTGTTCTTGCGACTTCGGCTAAAAGCCGCTTCGCTTTCCAGAGCTGTTCTGGCGCTCCGCTAGTTTCCGCGAGTACTTGGAAAGCACCTCCACTTCGCGAGTGGAAAGTGTTTCGGCAAGTCAGCGAGAAGTTGTAAAGGCGCAACGACTTTTTGCTTGTTCTTGCGCTCGACGGATTCTCGCTTTGCTTTTCGGAAAGCGAATCCAAGAGATCGCCAGAATCGCCCTTAGGTTTTGTCAGTCAACACTGAGTTGCTACCCGTCTACTTCCCTCTTCGCCGCCGTGCATAAAACGTCCCCATATGAGGAATGAGTACAGGAGGCGCGCTGACCCGCTCTGCAGCGCGTCCAGACAACCAATCGGCTTTTACTTTGGAAGTTTCTTCTTCGGGGCTTTACTGCGATATAGCTGTTTTTAGAGGCAACGGAATGTGATGTTCCGCGTAGCTCTTCCTCCGCTCGTTTGCATCGGGCAGGGTACAGAGATTTATTCGACTTCGCATGGTCGTACTGAGACAGGGAGACGGAGTTTCTGGTGTTATTTTTTCTTGCTCAGGCTCAGGTAGAAGTGATGCAAATTAGATGAAGCGGTACTGGTGTAATCAGTTCCCTCTTCTAGAATCAATGTAGTTTCCTAGCCCGTACAGGTTCATAGCCCCGTCCTTCGACTACACCATCGAAAGACGCCAACAGATGACAGCTGTATCGAAACAAAAACTCAGAAACTTCAGGGGAAATGGTAAGGGGAGGGGTCAGTTACAGACCATCGGTACAGGAACTGTTATAGTATTGCAGCCGTCGATACAGCCTAAATCGGTAAATAACCCGTTTTTGTCACGAGGATTCCTATAATTCAATCTTAGTTCTTATGAACGAACATATTAATTAACATAAATGAGCTCCATGTAAATTTCATATTAAATTTCATATTAATTTATTTCTCTTACCATCTCGCAGCTCGTAGAGATGAACTTCGTGACCCTTTTGTGCCAGGTAACACGCATTTAAAGCACCAACCTGAAATAAATGTATTCACATCAGCTGCCAATGACCAAATCGATCCAACACACTCAAGTCAAAAATACACGTTATGCTAATGAGGAATGAGTTACATAACGTAACACGCGTCGAAAAAAAAATCCTAGGACAAGAGAATACACGGAAAGATAATGAATCGAACGCGGTTTCCGTCCCTCGATTGTGGATTGACCACTGATTCAATTTCCTTGACATTTACAATTATGATCTTCAATATAAACACAGGTAAAAGTCGACGAAGTATAACAAATAAGTCCGCATTTCCGTAGCAATTTGGTGTGTACCAAATTCCCGCTTAACTGAAACTAAAAGCAACTGTCAGTCGAAACCTGTATTCTAGAATAGGGTAAAATATTTATCCTCTTGTCCGAAGCTGCCTCCTGGGCACAAGTGCTTTTTTTCAACCTGGTTGGGAATGGGAAGGGTTTTTCTACGAGCTCGAAATGCGGTTCAAAAAATACTAATTACAAGGTGCGGAAATGGTCCCACACTACAATATTATACACCAGTTGCTGATTGTTTTCTTTATCTCCTGGTTAACCTACCTACAGTGCTCCTTAACGCGAATTCTGAATTTAAACTAACATGCTTTGTAATTGTGTCTGTTATCGGATTATATTTTAAAATTGTAACATACACGTGATTATTTACGACTATGTTGACCATGTGTGACGATCAACCAATATTTTTGAAAGAAGATAACATTGGATTAAACAAATTATTATTTATTTACATACCTGCGTTTCTTCATGGTAATTACAAAATTCATTCACTCGTGCATGCAGTATAATCTCCTTAGGGAAATAAATCCCTGGGACATGGATCCTAAGATAATTCTTACATCATGCACTTTACATTAAAGTAGTAGGCTACTGTATATAAAAGAACCAGGCATTCGGCAACACCAGGGTGCGACAACACCAGCTGATAACCACAATGTCTTATACACAAAAAGAACATACCAATCCTCCTCCCACAATTGCAACATTTAGCTTCTTCTTTGTCGTTCCATTCTCTTTTACCATTTTTGATCACACAGCTAGCACAACTTGAGGACTGCAACTCTTTTTGCGTACTGCTGGACTGGAGCAGAGGCATTCGATCGTCTCCATACGCTATGGCTTCGTTGATGGATCTAATTACGGACGCGTTTATATCATATAGTTGATTCATCCGAGGATTCATCATATGCTATTCCATACATAGTAGAACTCGCAGTAGGCTACGTGACCGCTAGGAGGGGGTGGGGATGAAGGCAGGGTTTGATTAAAGGACATAAGGCTATTGTTATTGCGAAAATCGAGGCGAAAATGTTTAAACATAACAATTTTTAGTGTAGGCTAGACTGTCAGAATTTTCGTAACATTTATACAAGGAAGCGCAATTTCAACAGATACGATATGATATGATATGTATTTGCTTTAAAAAGCAAAAGGACCATAACAAACAAACAAAAATAAATACCTGTAAACACAAAAGAAACTGATACACTACTATTTTACACTAAACCCCACTCAAAAACTTTTTCCTGTGTAGACTGGCAACTCTGAGGAACCTCGCCAGGTTTCTTATACTAAGAAAAGCCCTACTCCGCATAATTTTCAACAACCACTCATAGAGATCCGTGTTCGTCCGGTGTTCAATCATGTTTTGACTTTTGTGAAGAGAACACTGAGAATAAAGGATTATTTTTACTCGCAAGGAGAGAAAAAGGAACGTGAGTTTGAGCCATAGGTTGAGTAGGGTAGGACATTCCTTCCACTCTAATTGTTGATTGGTGAGAGAGTGGATGAAAAAGGCTAGGCACGCTGGCTTCAAGACAGTTTTGTCACGTTATCCACAAGTTCTCAAGGACCCCTGTCAAGACCTAGCTCATCTACCACCCTCAAAACCCCATCACCCTGATGTTAAAAGAACAAAATTCAAACCGTGCGTTATCACTTGATATCGCACGGTTGGCCATGCGATAACAAGTGATATCGCACGGTTGGAACTTTTTTCTTTTAACATCAGGGGAATACCAGAAAATTTTGGCACTGGGTAGGATAGGACTGGTATCATGGGACTGCACAGTGTACTGGTGTTATATGTTAATGTTACAGAAAAATTGTATACTGAGCCTTTAGGTGTTATTTTTCTGTAAAATTAATGTTTCAAACCATAGGCCTACTTAGTATTATATTTTACTGAAACATAACGTCCTGCAACATTAACAGATAGTGTATTATCCCACATCCGCTGAAATTGGGTATCCTCTGTAAATAATACGAAACTTCTGACAGTGTATACACTATGAGTTCAAGGGGCTTCACTATGAGTTCGACATGACTGATCTGAGAGCGGATTGGGGGGAGGGGAGGCTGTGATCCTTCACAAACTACTTGAAATCGCATGTTACTCGGCCAAAATGTAAACTGAGAGTAAAGCAGCTATTAAGATATCAAAGAAACCTCACCCATGTCCACCAAGCGTTAGAAAACCCATTGCGAAATTTAGTCAACTTGCGAAGAAAATGTAAGTCCATAATCAACCGCAACCACTTTTTCGCAATCGCAACCCTCTTTTACATAGCAATGTGGAAACCGCTGCTTCTACGGCCTAAAAAACATTTTGGTTCACTCATCACAGCAGAGGCGTATCGACAAACGGAACACGCACAGCTAAGCGAATATTTGCGCTAGAATTCTTTACAGCTTGATAATTTTTCCGCCTCCTGTTTACGGTCTCGTTTAAATCAGTGCGGAATTCTACACAAGCGTGACATCGCACAGGCCCGTCATTTCAGCAAAACCTAGGGGGGGGGCAAAGAATTTTCAACCCCTAGGACCATCATTTCACTGAAAAATCCGGGGGGGGGGTATTTCAAGCCACGTTTTTGTTTAGTGATAGCCGTGTATCCTTTGCCCAAAGGTAAAATTCGGCACTTTTGTTGCAAGTCTAGATTTCTATAAACTAGTACAAAAAGGGTAAGAAAAAGGAATTGCTAACACGAATTTCCATATAAAAAGAACTAAACAAGGGGATAGCGCCTGTTCCCTAATGCAGCAAATCTGTCTACAACCTCTTCCACATTGAGGCAGTTCGCCTCCTCTTTATTACATGCGATAACAAGTAAACTGTTCAGTCTTTCATCACCACAGGTTGTACGTAAATATGTCTTTACGTGCTTCATGGTGCTGAACAATCTCTATTTCTATCCGGATACCTATTTAGAAAGTTTAAACAGGTGCGTTCCGACGGTGCACCCCCCCCCCGCAGCACCCGTCCTGAAACTTTTGGCCATTCGGTAAAATTTTGTATCCCACCCCCACCCCCAAAAGTAGCCTCAAGCCTGTAATCGGACCGCCCCGAGTTCAGAAACAATCAACATTTTGTGTTTTTTGACGGCTTGATCAAACCAAAATGAACGCATAATATTGTTAAATGAACCTTTTCTATCTTCGTTCTTCTTCACTTTCTGTGTTTTTGCGCTTAAAAAAGCTTAAAACAGTTGGCTGATGCCTGCTCATAATAATCCACAATAATTTCTTCGCAATCAATTCTTCATTCGCTGCACTAAACTCAACCAACTCTGTCCCAGTCTGCAACTAACCTTAGCAACGATATATTTTCCCAGTCCAAACGTCGAAATGAGACACGTTGTTTTGACTGGAAATGGGCTTGAAAGCCAAGGAACGAATCAACGAAATAAAACTGATAGGAGGGGTTCTGAACTCTCGGGTAGTGAGTGAGTCACTGACTGAATAGTAAGAGAAAACACTTAAAACCAGGGAATTTTTGTAAGCAAAGTGGGAAAGGCAGTACGTTTGGGTCTATGCAGAAAAATAAAGGTTTAAAAAGTGAAATTTTTCGAAAATCAGGGGGGGGGGCAGATGCCCCCCCCTGCCCCCCCCAATTTACGGGCCTGACATCACACCTATTTGAACTATTTAACCTCAAAACCCGAAAAACCGTAGTTTATTCTTATCGGTGAATATATATTTGATATATATACAGAGCCGAGCGGCCAGCAAGGCGCCGGTCGCGTTTACATTTATAAACCGTTCTAGGGACAATCAGATCCTATGATGGGCCCCAATCACATGACGTCACGACTGTATGGTATTCCGCATTAATTTATACGACACCGTTTTTACAGGGTGGCCGGAAAGAATGTGGAGCCGGAATGACACAGCACTCTTGTGTGTCAGAAGGTTCCTACTCAACGTCATGGAAGAAACTAAGAAAAGAACACATGCAACTCACAAAGATGAAGCTTCAGATATTGGTTCAAGAAAAAAGTAATGAGGACACTTTACATGTTAAGGAAGAGAACTAGGGGGCAGTGGTCGCTGCCAAAAACTTCACTTCGAATAACAGCATCACAGACGGACGGCAGAAGTCTTTCGGATATCAGGAAGTAGTCAAGTCGCCTAGGACACAAAGCTAAGATAGAACCTACTAACATCAGTCACTTAGCTATCGCCTGGACTATTTAATTTTGCTCCTCGAAGAATTAAAATAAGGAATTTTTGGGTGGTCCGGAAATGGTGGAAGTTCATTTGAACATAATTTCGAAATTCCCGCTGTTCCGATAACCTTTTTGCATCCTTGTGATCAGTCGATCATTAGATGCGTTTTTGCTGTTACCATGGTATCTGATATACGGTCTAAAGTCGTTTTTGCAGTTATCGTGGTATCTGATACCACGGTCAAAAGGCGTTTTTGCGGTTGTCGTGGTAACTGGCCAGTTACCGTGGTAACAGATATTCAGATATCACGGTCCGACCGTGATATCTGGTCGTGGTATCTGGAAAATGCATCTCACTTTCATCAAATTTTGTCAAATTGGTGAAAAAGAAGTTCAGCACTTAGTGATGTAACTGGATATCAGTTTGTATTCTGGGATGACTTCGAAAGGAGCAATTTCTGCAACAGTCGTTTTTGCAGTGGACCGTATATCAGAAACCACGGTAACTGTAAAAACGACTAATTGCAGATCCAGTTATCGTGGTAACAGATACCATGGTATCCACAAAAACGCAACTATTGTCTGTTGATTTCAATTTATTTTAACTGTTCAGAACTGCTCCAAAATTATCTGTCCCAATGACTGAAAAATCGCACTTGGCGTTCTTTAGTAAGGTAACTAGCCGAAACAAAATGACGCAGATGCGCTTCAACAATCAGTGTACTAGAAGCACAGTCTAAAATTCGTACTTCGTGTATTTTGAAAGGGTTGGACTTGTCCTTGCTAACGTATGCAGATGATCTACTTAACCTGTGCAGACTCGTCCCTACACTTATTGAAAATTATGAGATCCTCGAAAAGGAGTACAAAAAAGTTGGTTTAACGTTTAACCCCTCGAAATCAAATATTTTGTTCTTTAACGATCGTTTATCTATTAGCCAACCTGTTAAACTGGGGAGCACCGTTCTTGAACCGTCTGATCAGGTCATTTACCTTGGTGTCCCAATCGGGAGGAGTCTCCGCGAAACCCGTTGTTTGCTTATTGAGTATTTGGGGAAAAAACTCCGAACGGCGTACGCATCCATAGTGGCAAATAAGCGTCGATTCTGTCGGAAATATCTTGCTATTTTGTACAATACTGTAGCCCTTCCTCATGTCCTCTACCTCACCCCCTTCTGGAAAATTTTTACGCGTTTTGAAATCAAACACATCCGTTCACTATTCTTTCGTTACCTTAAATTTTTGCTAAAATTGCCACTATGGACGCGGAACACCTATTTAATCAACAGATTTAAAGTCAATGAACCTGTTACCGCGGTAGAAGATCTCCGTGCTCGAATTATTCGCTCTTGCAACCACCCCTGGGTCACCCGTCTGTGCGGCCAGGAATGATCGAGTATGATTAGTTACCATCCTTTAAGTGTTATTGTTATTGTTCATGTACTTTGTGTTCTTGTTTTTCCCTTTTTCAGTTTCTTTTATTATACTCCACTAGTCCTCATTGTAGTGCAGTGGGTCAATAAAATTCATTCATTCATTCATTCATAGCACAGACCGTAGAGGTACTAGCAGCGCCAGTGGCATGGCCGACGGGACCCGTCAGGAAGAACCGCAAACCTCGGTATTTTATAGCAAAAAAATACCGCGAAATCTCAGGGGAGGGTTATGCACAGCAAGTCGCGTCGACTAGCTTCGGAATTCCCTGTATGGTACACAAAGAGGAGAACAAATTAATAACACGACGTCTACAGGCAAGCGGCCTCCGTCCCATGAAAACAATCTAAAGTGATTTAAGATCTGAATCTTATATGGCACAGTAGCCTGCGTTTGTTTGACTGACTGACGCGCTACCTATTTTCTATGAACACTAAACTTTAGAGGAAGAGCGGACCTACGGCGCAATAAGGAATTGGGCTTTCTTTGTTACCCAGGGAGCACGTGTGGACAGAAAACTTAGGAAAGGTCTTACCATCCAATGTTCTTGCTTCTTGCGTTTCTCATATAGGTCCAGAAAGTGTAGGCGCCCGTTCTGTCCGGGTACAGGTTCCGGAAAGTATCAACAAACCCTGAATTGAGAAGCGTACTAAACCCATCTCGTTCCTCCTGGGTAAATCCAGCATTTTTCTTGTTCGTCTTTGGGTTCGCCAGATCTGAAAGAAATAGAATAGAGACGCCGAAAAAAATACCATTTCTACGTGAAATGCGACAAAGTGTATAATTCTGCAAATTTTTGGAACCACCTAGTCCTTTCCCTTCATTTCAAAGCTCTTGAAAGGCTTCAGCACATGGCTGACACTGAAATATCGGACAAATTTTGTTGAGTTTACATTATTTGTTGTTCTTTCTTTCTTCTTTTTCTTTCGAGTCGACACTGGGGACCGCGGGCTTTTTAGGCATTCGTCACATCTCATAAGCTTGTAGGTACCGGAACTCATGTAACCAAAGCATCATAAATCAATCATGTGTTATGTTCCCTCACACTTTTGGGATTTGAATGTTAAAGATGGCTCTGAGGACTGACACTTGGATCCAGCAAATTAATGATTTACGATTGTCAAGCGGCCAAGCCAATCAGGAACATTTCATATTTAAGCATAAGAAGTGGCATAGTTAGGGGGGTGGACCGAAATCCCAGAAAAGAAAATGGAATTTCAGTCGATTTTATAGGCCTCCGGCCAAATAGTAGTAGATAGGCTGATCGTTATACTGTTATTCAATAACAAACAGCATATCTATTGGCTCACCTGTCTCAGTATGAGCCACATTCAAGTCTCCACATAGAATGACTGGCTTTTTCTCATCTAAAGACTTCAAGTAATTGCGGAAAACAGGATCCCACTTCATCCTTTCTCCAAGAGTCTTGAGACCTCGTCCAGCGTTTGGAACATCTGTAACATAAATGAACGTCTGCAATATAGAATCCACACTTGCTTCTACCAAGAACGAATAATTAGATAGAACTTCCATCTTTGGTCCCATGCAGCAACTATGGATATCCCGACAAAACTGAGCGGAGCTAGAGGTATTTGCTCTAGCTTTGAGCTGATGTTGATACCCGTCTCCCCAACTTCCGTTTACGCCGCTGCTCATCGCAGGGCAAAAAGTGAAGGAGGCGCGCTGACCGGCTCTGGAGCGCGTCCAGAGAACCAACCGGCATTGATCTCTACTTTTCCTCTACGCGACATTACAGCAAAATAGCTATTTGTAGAGGTAAGGAAACGCGATGTGCCGCGAAGCTACTAACCTCCGCTCGTTTGCAGCGGGAAGGGTACGGGGAAATATTCGACTTTCTTCTGAACTTAAAAGAGGATCCATGCTACTTCATCATTTTGTTTATCAATAACTATCGTCATCGCTGGCCAGCTTAGTCTCGGTCATGTTCAATCTGATGTTTCCACGCCCCGCTGAACTGTTTATAAGAGATTCACGTGAGCAAATTAGACCCCCCACCCCATTATCCTAGCGCGGTCACTGGACCAGGCATACTTAACCAGCGGAAAAACATCACAAGAGAAAAGAGAAGGAACGGAGATATATTTGTTCAGAAGTTAACCGGAGCATAACGATCCATCATGGACCTTATTCGCTCCCAAAGTGTGAACAAAGGTAATTTTGATTTAGGATATCAACAAACTTGTCAACTGTCTTTCTCGAGGATTGGAAGTATTTTGGAATAGCTTGTGGCCTAGGATATTTTGTTTCCGGGATAGAACAAGAAGGATAGGTATTCCGTGAAGCCACTTGGTCAAATCTGTAAATCATACGCTCCGAAACTGCTGCTGTGTTGCCAAGATTTTACTTTGTGATGGATGATGGGGGTAAATTTTGAGCGTGTTCCACCCTACTTACCTTAGTTACTACGCTAGTTACCGTAGTTACTGCGCTAGGCTGGAACGCTTTTTTATTTTTTCGGTTAAATATCAGGCCGCGGGCTGATCGGACCAATCACGTTGCAGAGATGCGTAGTTACTACGCTTACTACGCTCCCGAGCGTGGTAAGCAAATAGTTACTATTAGTTACTATTTTGAGAAGGTTGGAACGGTCAGCGTAGTAACTTTTCGTGAGGCTGGAACGGAAATAGTAACTAATAGTTACTATTGGTAGAGGGGTGGAACACGCTCTTTACTTACAGGCATTCACGAGGTAGAATTTCTCATACTCAGCAGTGATCACTCTGCCTTCTTTGTCGTGGTCAGCGTCACCAATACCATTTTTCACCGACAATGGCTGTGTCTTTGAGTAGATCCCTACTCCAGCATAGCCATCAGTTTCACCTGTAAAATTACAAACAGATTATCAGTGATGCAAGTGAGAAACGGTACTGGACAAGAAAGGAAGATGAATTTCTTATACAACAAGACCAAAGGTTCCGATGGGATCACAAAACTTCGATATCTGATCCAGACAATTAGGTTTTGTCTTCGTCAGATCCGGTCTTCGACAGACTCCATGAACATTTATACTCTTAAAATTTAGAAACAGATTAAGGCCAAACAGCTAATCATTAAGAAAACCAAGATTCAGCTTGTGTGTTTACCCCTAAAAGTCGATTGAAACGATCCTGGCTTACTTCTGCGAATTTTCCGGTTTCTGGCGGAATTCCAGAACTACTTGTCCGACGAAAAACTAAAGCTCAAAAACGAATTCAGCGTATCTAGGTACCCCTATTTCCAACATCTAATCAACTTCAAATAAAAATTTAACTTATCACAAATTTTCCGGTTTCAACCGGATTCCGAACGAACTATATGCCAGGCAAAAAAATTATTGTCATATACGGATTCAGCATCTCGTCTTACCCCTAAATCGGACATCTAATCAACTTCAAATAAAACTTTTAATTTTAACAAACTTTCCGATTTTGGCCGGATTCCGGGCGAACTACTTGTCTGGCGAAAAAACGGTTTTGATATTCGTGTTCAGCATGCCTTCTTACCCCTATATCGAACGTCTAATCAACTTCAAATAAGACTTCCACTTTTAACTGTACTTTAAATGTAGGGCTACAGGGCCCATCTACGAACTCGACCTTACTCTTGACCCAAAGAATGCTCACACCAAGTTTCATCAAAATATCTCATTCCCTTCGAGAGTTATCGTGCTCACAGACAGACAGACGGACGGACATACGGACGGACGGACAGACGGACAACTTTTGCGATGTCATAGGTATCCCTCCACTTACGTTTTGGGATCCCAAAAAGTATAAGAAAAAAGTAGACGACGTCATAGATGTGATAAACATCTTAGAACCCGATACGTGCAGGCTAAGCTTAAAATTAAAAGCCAGCTTATTTGGGTATCTTGTATTTGCACACACTGAATTATTAAAGTTTAATAAAGTTTAAATGAAAAGCCAGCTTATTTGAGTATCCTGCATTTGAACACACTAAATTATTTTCAAGCAGACGAAAATGACAATAAGATAGGAAAATCAGAATTTCATCGAGGATGTGGTTTTTCTTTTGGTAAAAAAATGAGTGACGGAAAATCAAAGACGCTGATATATGCTATTATCCCTGGCTGCAGAACAGGTTCAAAAGATTCCCAGTGGCCTAGGTTACTTGGTGGACTGGATCAGCCATAATATTTTGTGAGACAATATGATGCTGTTGTTAAATGTATTGAAGTAACATAAAGCTACCACGAATATATTAAACAATGGCTAAGAACAGAATGTATGGTCTCCCATTAATCTGAAATGTCTTCACACAGATGAAAAATCGCTTATTCGGGAATATTGGAGCAATCGTGTGATGCATTTTCATCTGGTTTTCATGCTTGCTTAAGTGAATAAGTGATTCGCCACAAGATTTTCGTTTCAGCGGTGTTCTGTGAACCACAGAAACTGCCAAAAAGGCTATCCCAGTCTTAGGATCAAATTCTCGCGTTCTGCAACTCAAGGTTTAGTTAGCTGCCTGAAAGTGGTTGCACAATCAAATAATAGAGTGTTTGTGTGAGACGAGTAAAGCAAACTCTTCTGGTTTTCAATTTTTCATTCCTTCTTCCTGGAAATGGGCCTTTGCTTCTTGTAACCAAGAGGAAAGGAATTTGTCCATGCTACTGGGTTTCACCTTACCTAAGCACCAGTAGGATGTGTATCCAAGAATGTTACGAACTGAAGACTCTAATTTATCCTCTGATATCTTCACCTCTTGGATGCATAGGATATCTGGCTTTTCATGCTCAATGTACTCCATGCCTCCTTTCTGAAACGTAAAATGGGCATTAAGTGTTTCATATGAATTATTGTCAGAAATTATGACTATCCAATGAAGTATCCATTTATCTTTTCACAGGCTGTATAAAGTGTACATATTCAAAAAAAACTATAAAGTGGTCTACAATAGTAAGACCCTGTTTTTCGACCGAGTCTGCTTACCTGACAAAATCTGGAAATCTTGCAAAGAGAAACGATCAAGTTTTGCTACTATAAAAAAAAGTGCTTTAGGCAGTTGGCTGCCTGAGGTAAAACCACATATGACATAGGCCTAAATGCCTTTCTCTCCATTCCAGTATACATACTGTAGGAATGTTTGTCATACTCCTAGTATTTTCTGTTTTGTGAGGTCACAGTTAGGATAAACAAATATTTTGAACAGAAACTTACTACACAAGCTCTCTCCTCAAATCTCTCTAAATATAAAATACACTGATGGCACTTCATAAAAGGGACTTGTACCTTTCAGACCAAATTTTTTTTTTTTTTTTAATCTGACTATTGTGGTGGTTTGCGAACTATGTACACAAGCCCCTCCGTAGCTCAACTGGTAGAGTGGCTGCCTTGTAAGCAGAAGGTTCTGGGTTCAAATCCTGGCTGAGGAGCATTTTTGTCTTTCAGTTCACTACTTTTAAATCTCTCTATGTTCCGATTAACTTTAATGACCACACTTTCTCGTGACTGAAGATGATCAATACCTTTCCTCCAGTTGAGAAAACAGGATCAATAACAAACTGACCCTGTTGGTTACCAAGTTATCAGCCTTACAAGCTAGATAGTTATTCGCTAAAGAAGAAAGGAAAGGCAACCCTATTGGGTGAAACAAATTCAGGAAAGCTAGAGACTGGATAGAAGAACAGATTCCCCAGTTGGAAAGCCAGTTCAAGTTGGGCACAGTCAGGCACAGTGGCAAGTGTTTATTAACCAAACTCCAATGTAAGTAGGTATGAAATAGGCCTATATGTCAATGTCATTTAGTTATTGACCTTTGAACTGAGTATCTCTGTTGGAGACACTAGGTGCGTATCACCAGAAACCAGTTGCCAGTAGCCTATTATCAGGCTCCCTCGCTACATGCCAGCACATATACTTACTCATGATTTTGTACTCTAATGGTGGGTTCAAAATGTGTTATAAACTAGGAAGGTGAAACCAGAAGCACCTTACAGGAAAACCAAAGAACACTGGTGAGTAGGCTACTCCAGGGAAAAAAAAATGCAGCTAGTTGGCCTTTAGGAAAAATAATTAGCCTAGCCTACAAGAAAACAAACCAACCTTCTGCCATGCTCTCAAGCCACCAATATTCCAACAGGCAATTTTCAAGTTCCAGTCACATCCGTTGGCAGCTTTCTTTGAGCAAGTAAAATCAACAGTTAAGAACTCCGTTGAGGATTTGTTAAGCATCTCTGCTTTCTTCCCTGTCGTCACTGGGAGTGCTCCATCATCTTTCTTTTTTCTAGGCTGTTTGGATTTGGTGGGCTTTACGTCATCTTCCGCTTCACCTCCTGCTTCAGAGACAACTTCCACTTTCTTTTTCCTGGATCCTGAACTTGTGCTACCTACTAGATTTTTTTCAGTTTCTTCAGCAACCTTCTTTTCTCGAGTCTTTTGGCTTTTTTGGACTTTTTCACCTGTAATGGTGCTCGTATCAGGAGCTGACAGCTCATTTCCTGGTGGTGTGGCTTTGCTCTTAATAACTGCCTTCCGCTTAGGCATGATGAGATGGTTCAGTAAAACTGTTTAAGAAACAAAACAAGAATGTTCTTCTGGACCAGAATCTGGTTAAGTACTTTGCATTTAGCAGTTCTGCAGATGCATAAGCCTAAGAAGAATGTCAGGAGTTTGTTTAAACTGCTTTGCAAAAAGTGATTCACATCAACAAACAGCAACCGGGAAGCTGAAAAAGAAATGAAGTGGTAAACTTTCTTGGTCTCCAGATGAGATAAACAAGATTCATGTGCAGGCTTCTTTTTAAATTCTACTTGGATAGAATGACCATTTACTGATTTTGATAGCAGCATTGCCTCCGGCAGGAAGATTTTACGAGATCTAAAAATCACCTAATTCTTACACGGGTCCACACATCGATGAGTGGGACGACGATAGTCGCCGTCACTACGGATTGTCTGTCACCCAGTGTTGCCACCGGCAGTAAATTTTTACCAGATCTAGTAAAAAAAATTAAATCTAGTAAATATAGAGGATCTAGTAAATTTCATTTTAATCTAGTAAAAAATCCCTATTTCTAGTAAAAAAGATGGTCCAACCCAGAAGTTGTGTCATTTTTCATAGATTCAGAAGAAATGTACAAAAATATTAGGATCCACTTCACTCTTGCTTATCACTCAAGAGTTCTTAATTTTGTCTGTTAACCAAACCAAGGGTCGGAGCTCTTTGTCCATTTTGTTAAGTAGTTTGTCGCTGATAGAAACAAATGAACCAATTGCTTAGTGAAAAATCGACAGCTTTTACAAGAATTTGGCCTGTTTTAAGAAAAAAATGGCTGTTTTTCATAAAAATTGCGGCGCTTCGCGCCGAGTAATTTGTTCTTTGCCGATTGGCCGACAACATTGGGAGGGGGCGCCCCCATTTTTGACATTTCTGCTCTTGATGACCAAGTCCGCGGTCCGATACATTTTCGCTGCTTTCTTTTCATTGTGACTCAAAATAAACTGTCTTTCGATGTATTTCTTTACTACTGAAATGTAGAACAGGTAGATAATGCAATGCACGTGTCGCGGCGACAGCCGCAAAAAAAATTTTTGAGTTAGTAAATTCTATTAGAATCTAGTAAAAAATTCTCCGGAATTTAGTAAACTTAATTTTGATCGGGTGGCAACACTGCTGTCACCCCACTCATTCATGAGTGGAAGTTTCATCGCTATCCCACTCATCCATGAGTGGAAGCAAATGGAAAAACCAGGGAGTAGGACTGTAGGAGAAAACAGCAAGAGTAGCCAAGTTGGAATAAGCTAGCAAACCATCTTCACAGCAAGGCCTTGTTTGTTCTGAGGATGCTTAGGCAAAAGCAACTTTAATTATTAAGAATTCATAAGGTAGGCTATGCCTGTGTAGGTTGTGCTGCACTTACTTGAGAAAAGTGGGGAATGATTTTAATTTAACCTGATCAGAAATCTGTTGTTGTCTTGCTCAGCCATTAGCCTAATGTAAGGTCCTGGTAAGGTCATAGCTTATTCATTATTTGCAACCTCAAACTCTCTTAAGAGCTTTGCCGCATTCCAGAATGTAGCCCCAGGCCTGGTGCAGGCACAGTCCTTTTTAAGACTTCCATGGGGTAGCTTAGCTAGTAAAGGTTTGCTTAGGCTATTTGAAGGCCATCTAATCTGTTGCAGAAGTAAACACAAAAATCGCAGCAGTATGTGCAGCCAGAGGCGTTACTAGCCAAAATGTTTGGGGGGGGGACAAGGTATTTACCGACTGGCTGGTCATTTTTACCGACTATTTTTTCGGATAAAAACGACTGTGTTGACGAAAAATCAGCTTATTTTAAGAAAAAACTACTACTTTTAAGAGAAGAACTACCGAATAATATTTGTAGCTTGGTAGTTATTTTTTACCGACTGGCCGACAACACTGGGGGGGGGGCATCCCCCTCCCCCCCCCAGTAGTGACGGCTCTGTGTGCAGCAGCTTTACGCCAAAATACTTGCCAAAAGCATTAATTTAGCCTAGTAACAAACACCTAATGGTTTATAACACTTTATGAGAAATCTTTTCTTTCGCCAGTGTGCAGCGTTCCTACCTGTCTAAATCTCTTTACCTTAGTTTCGGTTTTGCAGATCCCGTATCTGTTACCACAGTAACTGGATCTGCAAATAGTTGTTTTCCAGTAACCGTGGTAGGCTATCTGATATACGGTTGCACTGCGAAAATGACTTGCTGAAATTGCAATTTTCGAAGTCATCCCAAAAAAAAACTGATTTCCGGTTACGCATCACTAAGTGCTAAACTTCTTTCTCACCAATTGGAAAAATTTGATGAAAGTAAGATGACTTTTCAGATATCACAATCAGTTACCACGGTCAGACCGTGGTATCTGAATATCAGATACCACAATAACTAGCCAGATAATAATGGTGCAAAAAAGGTTGCTAAAAGGGGTAGCTGTTGACAGATACCAAGTTGGCTATTTTCCTGTTCTATTTGACTGTTAGATATAAGCAAGCAACAAAGGCAAGGTATGGACAAATTGAAAGAGTTATTCAAATAAGCATGCCCCTGCTGTACCAGCACTGTACTGTGCAGGTGCTATGCCCTTGCTCCAAGGCATTGTGAACCAGTTTGTGAGGACTCAGCTAATTTTTTGAGGCAAATCCTAACATTGGAGCTCTGTGCCAGAATTGAGGATTTTAGTAGGACTGATAAGTGTGCATTTGAGCATGGTTACAAAACAGGGTTTCCTATACTATGTGATTCACATCACCACAGTCCCAAGGATTACTTAATTGATAAGATAATTGCAATTCCCTTAATTCAGTTGACATTTTATTTAGTGGTTTAGGGTATCCCAGCATTAGGTGTAGCCTAACTGGTTGGCTATATGGTATGGGCTATTCAAAAGTGGGAGTACATTCTATGTCAGGCATAGCCTGTGTACAATTGACAGTTTTGCGGTAGGCTAAACTAGAGGAGTCCTTTTTTGTGAACCAGTAAACCCCACACAGACAAGCAAACAATGATTTTCTTGTCAGCCTTCCATTTGAGTTTGATGTTCAAACAGCCCCCAAAGATCATTTGAAAATCTCAAATATTTAAAAGGTACTACTGTTGTCACATTGTTGTTCCTTCTTTAAAAAAAAGGCAGCCCTACAGGCCTGGCATGGTTGTTTATTGGGACAGTGGTTTGGGGAAAGTCATGTTGACCCAGCTTGGTACACCAATCGAGGCTCATCCACCTGAAACTAGCACTACCAGAGCCAGAGCAAAGTGTCCCTGAAAGTCCCTTTAATTTGGTATATCTTTCAGAGCCAGATCAGGACCAAAGTAATGAAAATGCAGCACCAAGTTTGATAGAAGAAATATACCTCATAGCTGTTGCTTGAGCTCAGGAGATACTTCTCAAACTTTGAACAGACTCTCGAGGTCTTACCAGGTAGGCTACTAGTTACTACTGATGATTTTGTGCCTGAATAATTATTTCTTTTATGACAGGTTTAAGACTAGCTTTCTCTTTTAGGTTACTTGCTTGACTGGGGAGACCATCATTCAAGTCAGCAAGGCTTTATGGATTATTATTTTATTTTTTAAATTGCGTGTGGCAGATAACAACAAGAAAGATATGCTTCTGTGATGCTTGGGGATAAGTAGATGCCTTAACCCTCATTTTGTAATATCACATTTTTCAGCTTCATCTCCGGGAGACTTGCTTGATCAAGGGATTTTGAGTCAGATCTGCAGGCTTCATTTGGCTTCATGCTATATTATCCTCTACAAAAAAACCTTTAACCCTGCCCATAACTGAATTGGGCTACAACTTTAGGCGTCTTTTCGCCGTTCCCCGAAGACTCCACTTGAGGAGTCCCCGCGTTTTTGTTTGTCCCGGGGACTCACTCCCCGTATTCTCGCGAGTCCCCTCGGACGGGGAATACTCCGATTATTATCACCATCATCAACAAGGACTCCTTTCAGATCGAAGGGGAATCGATTTTTGCTGGTATTGGTGCAGTTTCAGCCCCAGAAACCCACTGGTTTGATCCCTAGACGTGCCACTCTGTTTCCGATACCTCCCTCCAACTGCCCCTACCGCGGCCGAATCTGGCTCGGACTCGTGAATGGATCATCTAAAGCATCATCTCTCACTACCTATCAAGTTTCACTCGAATGTGAGCATTTTTCGGTAGATTCCGCCCCCCGCCCCCACCGTGGTCGGATCCGTTCGGACAATAAAATGTGGCGTCTAGGGCATATGCTTACTCTATATTCCAGGTATCATTTAAATCGCTGCACTTGTTTGACCCTATGCGAGCCACAACATTTCCGGGACTCCCCCTACTGTGGCCGAATACGACTTAAAAACATAAAAGTCGCATCTCTGACATCTCCTCTTCCCGTCGGAGCGTAGCCTATCCAATCCCTCGACTACAAGTGTTTCACGAGTTTGCCGATGCCCGCCTCCACCCCCCCCCCACAAGTATCGGATCCGATCCGGACTTGACACATGGAACAACTGAGACGATATTTCTTTCCACTTGCCAAGTTTCATTCAAATCCGATCACCCGTTCAAAAGTTATGAATGCCACTAGATTCCGGATTCCCTATCCCTCCACTCCCTCCACGATGCTCGGTAGGGGAAACGAATATTCTCAAGTCAGTCTGTTCCAGTCCCTGATATGCCTGTCAAGCTTCATCGCCCTAGTATATCAGGAAGTAACGAACTCGCGGGATTGCCAGAAGTCCGGACCCCCCAACTCCCCCACAATTTCCGGTCCGGTTATGTTAATGACGTATCTAGGACTTATGATTGTTGTTCCGACCAAGTTTCATCTCGATCCCTCCACTCTCTAAGCGTTTCCCAATATTTCTGGTTCTCCCCTCCGGTTCCCCCGAAAGTCACCGGATCTGTTCCGGACTTGAAGTCGGAGGTCTGAGACACGAGGCCTATCTAAGTATCAAGTTTCATTAAGATCCGATCATCTGTTAGAAAGTTAAAAGTACCTCAATTTTCCGGATTCCCCTCCCTCTACCCCCCCCCCCAGATGTTCGGATCGGGGAAAAGACTATTCTCAAGTCAATCTGTTGGGATCCCTGACACGCCTGCCAAGTTTCATCGTCCTAGCACATCAGGAAGTATCGAACTCGCGGGAACACTAGAAATTCAGACCCCCACCCCAACTCCCCCACAGTGACTGGATCCGGTCCAGTTATGCCATTCACAGATCTAGGACTTGTGCTTGTTCTTCCCACCAAGTTTCATCCCGAACCCTCCACTCTAAACGTTTCCCAAGATTTCCGGTTCCCCCCTCCAACTCCCCTCAGTGTCACCGGATCCGGTCCGGATTTGAAATGGGGCATCTGAGACACGGGGTCTTTCTATATATCAAGTTTCACTAAGATCCGGTAACCCTTTCGTAAGTTAAACATACCTCACTTTCCCGGATTCACCCTCCCTCCATCCCCCCAGATGATCGGACCGGGGAAACGTCAATTTTTAAGTGAATCTGATCGGGTCCCTGACATGCCTGCCAACTTTCATCGTCCTAGCACGTCAGGAAGTACCGAACTCGCGGGATCACTATAAATTCCGACCCCCCCCCCCCCCCAACTCCCCCACAGTGAGCGGATCCGGTCCGGTTATGTCAATCACTTTCTAGGACTTGTTCTTCCCACCAAGTTTCATCCCAATCCCTCCACTCCAAGCGTTTCTCAATATTTCCGGCTCCCCCCTCAAGCTCCCCCCAAAGTGGATCCGGTCCGGATTTTAATCGGGACGTCTGGGGCACGAGGTCTTTCCAAATATCAAGTTTCATTAAGATGCGATCACCCGTTCAAAGTCAGTATCCCGGATTCCCCCTCCCTCCACTCCCCCTACGATGTTCGGATCGGGAAAGTGACTATTTCCAACTTACTCATTTGGCGTCCCTGATTTGCCTGCCAAGTTTCATCGTCCTAGCTTATGTGGAAGTGCCCGCACTAGCAAAACCGGACCGACCGACGGACGGACAGAAATTGCGATCGCTGTATGGTCTTTGGCCAAGTGCCATAAAAACGAATAATTAGTTTTATTTAACTTCTATCAACCATCCATTCTCGGTCTCATGTAGACCAAGGTCTTCTCCGTCAATATCGTCCTAACAGTTTTCTTTTTCAGTCGGACAACTAAATTGGTATCCATATCTTACACTCAAGCGCAGTCGTAAAGCTTTTGGGACTTGTCCACTGTTGGCTCTTATCAGACGAAGATTGGACTTGGTGCTAGTGAAAGTTTTATCTGTCTTCAGTGCGTGAACGTAAACCCTTGCGGTGGGAACACCAAGACTTCTGATCGCTGCAAGTCTATAAGTTTTGTTAGACATGTTTCGGCTCGAGTCACGATTAGTATACCGAACCGACAGCGCACTGTTATCAAGGATATGTTTAACGCAATCTGTTTCCGTGGTAACTGGAGTGGACCTGTTGTACGTGTGCGTACAACAGAAGCTGTTATCGTTGAAATAGAAGAAGTCCTATAAAACTGGCATTAAAATGCTACTGCGGTCTTCGAGCTTTAAAGTTCGACTGAAGGAGTTGAGCTGGTGTTGCAGCAGCCAGTTACCTTTTTTATCCTCTCGAAGTGTTTCCTTAACGGATCGACTCCGCTATGTTGCAGGGAAGAGTGGCAAAAAGGCATATGCGTTGGCAGCAATGTAAACTGGTGATAGACAAAATAAACTAAGAAATCTTCAGCACTGCTTCGAAGCATCAGCGACTAGTGGCGTTTTCTAGCTATTTTATAAACGAATTAGTATCTGAGTTCGGACTCGTTCACTTTTAGCTTGAGCGTAGTTACTGTCAATTGTCAAAGCAGTGTCGAGTTTCCCTAGTTCGTCCAACTTTATTTACTGTGTTGGGCTAGCCTGTGCTGTTTAGCTGAATGCGACGATCGTAGTAGGACTTGTATTAAGCCGTGCCCGAATTTACCGAAACTTACCAGGTTTAAGGTTTTGTTGCCTGTGGCTTAGTATTGAGATTCGAGTATTTGAATGGTTTGAAAAAATAGTAAAGCTTTGGAGGTATATATTTTTGTTTTACTCGTGCTTTAAGACGTGACTATTAGGTTATTAATATATTTGTTTTTGCCTGATTAGAAAAGATAAAGTGAAGGACATACAAAGAGTAGGCCTATCCTGTAAACACTAGCTTATACAACGAATTGAAATAGTATGTGTCTGGCGCAGACGCTTAAGGCTCTTGCTCGAGCATCTACTTCTGAAATGCGTACTTGTATGTTGGGTTTCATTATTTTTGTTTAGCTAGAACTCCATGAACTTTACAGAGCAGAAATTTAGCGTAAATTTTGTGTGGTGTAATATCAGTTGCTCTGTCCGAGTTTCCACTTTAGCGAGGACAATGAAATTTGGCACGCGTATAAAGGATCAGGCAGGCTTAAGCTTGAAAACGAACCTGCGGATTGTTACCGAATAAATATCAGTTGACCTGCCCACTTAGCGTGGTTAATTATAATTGGCTGAAGTTTTACATAGGATTTATTTATTTTAGACCATTCTTTTAGCGTGTAAAGACACGAAATATTAAGTTCAAAATGTATATCAACTCTCGCAAGTTGTGCTTTTTTGGCGCAGCGCTCGCAAGTTGACTGTTTTTAACGCAGCGCTCGATTGTGGTATCTTTTTTGTCACAAGTTGTCTCATTTAAAAAGAGAAGAAGCGGGGTATAAGGAGCAGTGTACACGCACTAAGAAATCCATTAGTGATTCAGGAGATATTAGTGTTAGAGTGTGTAGCAGATATGTTCAGTGTATGTGGAACTTCACTATTAAACGCAAGTGTGTTTATTAAACAATGCTTATTGAATGTACCTAGGACCACCGTTTGACTTCCCCTTTTAGAGTAACGAACCAAACCAGCCGCAGAGAAAGATCCGAAGATGCAGCCAAGCGAACAACGTTTGGAAGATCGAATTAGTTAGGTGAAAAAGGAAAGGGAGACTGATGGAAAGGAATTATTTAAGGGGATATCTAGGAAATGTTGGAAAATAGCAAAATGGGCCATCGAGTACGGCATACCTAGTTACAGAGAGCTGCAATAGTGGGGCAAGTATTATCCACTTTCAGCGCATAACAAACAAAAACGAGTTTACGGTAAGCCAACGTCGTCTTGCTGAAATCGGTTCTGTGGAAGTTTTAGCTTTTGCTCGAGATAGCGCCGGTTACCATCTAATTGCGGAAACCGGAAGCAGCCTATGAAAATGGAACATATTTGACAGTGCGAAACGGATACATCAGCTAAACTTTATTAGAGCTATATTTCGGCCCTTCTTGGCCAAGGTCCTCTTCAGGCTCAAAACCGCTCAAGTTGGGAAAACGAATTTGTGGAAACTGGAACCCTGAACGGGGCGGGGGCATCAATATAAGGGTGTAGCTTTTTCAATGATTTTCTGATCCTGAAACTCGTTGCATCTAAAGCGGCTGACAGATTCTGAAGGGCTTTATGAAACTCGAACCCTGAAAGTGGGGGGGGGGGTATTCATCGGTATAAGTTTGTAGCTTCTCTAACCAATCTCGTTAGCTTCACTTTCTGTCAGTTCAAGTGCTGATTAGTGTTTCAGAAGCAAGTCACCGTCTTAGCAAGTTCATACCTATTGTCGCTTCACTGACAGATCTGTTTTGAACGGAAACGCGTAATCTAGAAATCGAGGAGATGTTGTTTATTTTTGCCCCGTGGCCTGTCCTTGAGCCTTAGGAAGTGATCGCTTCTTGTGTTTTCCTTTTTCCTCCTCCCCCATTCTCATAAAATACGTTTTAGAAGTTTCATATACTGTCCTACACCACTTCTATACTCCGTCTACAACTTGTATACTGTGAGGCAGAAAGGATACTTTCCTGTGAGGCAAGAAAGTATCAGAAAATCATGTGTAAACGAGTGCTATACTATTAGGTTTATTTAAAAGCAAATCTCATGAAGTTTCATGGCTGCGCCGTAGTAAAAAATGCAAATTTCTATTTGCAAGCGCCATCTTTATTAGACTGAGTGGGAGCTGCCGACGTAACTAGATGGCGCTGTTTCCCGTACTATTTTGATGACACCAACAATGAAGAATAAAACTGAGCAAATTAAACTGACTTTCGAGGAACTTTTTAACAAGCCAATTTTCTCTCTTTTCCGTGCGGGACTATCGCTTTCATCAGGACGGACAGGAGCCGCAAGCAGTAGTCCTTTCTCACCTGGCCGTGTGTATTCCCCCCTGCGGGTCTTCGTTTTGCACGCAGATTCTCACAGCGGATTTACGATACAATGTGTGGGCAGCAGGGCCAGGAGGCTGAAATATCGTAGCAGAAACTCGGGGGAAAGGTGTGGTATTCTAGTATTTGCTATTCCAGATCAAGCATAGTGAAACAGGTAGCACGCTCCTCGAGATCAACCTGATATGCAGCAGAAACCTAAAATGCCGCTTTAGTCTCTCTAGTACCACACTTTCGAAGGTGGTCTCTTCCACAAAGGGCAGACAATCAACTACAGAAACGTATATAAGGAGCAGAATCCAGGTTTTGAGGAAGCCACTGTTCCGTGTAGTACTGATTTTGCTCTACTTAACGAATAAGTAAAGTAGCAGTTTGTTTCATTCTAGACTACAACTCCCTAGGAGATAGAGACCCCAAGAGTCCTCCACGATATCAGACCAGGCATCACTCCTCTTTCTTCAGAATCCCGTATCACATACGGATCACTGAAACTAGCAGGACAAGCTTTTATTGTACGAAATGTGACAGTTGGGACCTACTCTAATATCTGTAAATTTGCAAACGCAGGGATGCACGTTTCCATCCAATGCAGACCATTAACCTCAATAGCGCACAGCCTTAACCGCGAATATAGCAAATCTTTTTTATTACATTCCACTATAAATGGCTTTCGCCTTTACAGATAGCGAAGAAAATTTGCAGCGAACGTCCGGCACAAATCTACCGCGCGGGAGAAAAAACATTTTCCACAATAAATCACTACATACACATGTACAGTACGATCCCACCTTAAACCACATCTTAGGTAAGACTCTTCAACGCTCCAACAATTCTGTTTGCAAAACTCAACTTGTACACATGCATATTTACTGCTGTAATAATCGCGGCTGGTAAGTTTTGACGCCTCAATCAAATCTCGTCAAAAATATCTGTGCGCAACGAAGCGAATACATAACTGGTCCAGACTTTCAGGGTAAGTTACGTAGGTCTGGTAAAAACTCTGTAGCTCTCCTCTCAATTTTCTCACAGGCTTAATATTGCATTTGTAGTAGGTCATCGTTCAATAATCGGAACGGAAGAGCTAGCGAGTTGAACAGCCAGTGGAAACGATTCCTCTGGATTGAATGCAAAGTCTCTTTACATTCCTTCGACTGTAACAATGAAAATATTGCACTAATTATGTCACGTCTAATCAACAATCACAAGGCTCCACATGACCGGTCGACATTTTTTAGCACGGCGGGCAGAGGGCTGACTTTATCTGATGCTGGCGAGGATGCTGGTGAATTCGACTTGTACCACGTTATGCCACCTGAAAAAGACGAAAGGTCACCTTACATCACAGTTTCACAGTTTACATAACGGTGCTTATCGGCCACCCAGTAGAATTATAAATGGTAGTAACATAATATAAACTGTTCAGGAGATGTGCCTCAAAAGCCAACCGCAAGAAATGTAAGAATAAGTAAAATGCTGTAGGTATGAAATGGGTATGCATGCGGTACCGTACGAAAGGACCAACCACTCCTTCCGTTTATCCATAAATGAACCGAAGACGGGAAAAGGATATAGCTAGAATGTGTAGATCTTGATCAAGTCTGTAGCTCAGCACCCCTTCTCTGGGAGACACACAAAATAGAGGTCGTCGAGGCTTATTGAAGCTCGTCGCGGCCTACCGCTGTCAGAAGGGCCCTGGTTGAACAGTTACACCCCTGATGCTGCAGGAACAATGACCATGAAGCTCTGAATGTCGAACTTCTTCTGTTAGCGCTCAAAAATCGCGGTTTTTGCTTCTACTGAGTTCAGCTAAGCACAGGACTATAATGATACATGAAAGATAAGTAACATCTACCGTACGTTCTGCCATCTTTAGCCACGCCTGGAACATGACAGCTTGCATTCTCTAGACCCAGAGAAGTAGGCTTGATATAATGGCTTGTGTTGTTAAACAGCAAATCCAAATCCGGTAATGACGAAAACCGGCAACTTCTTAGATGAACCTATTGTAAAGCCTGGCGATTTGCAGTGATCGTTTCTTCTGGGCAGCAGACAAGACCCGACAGCATGCTGCAAAATCAAAATAAGGATTAGGCCAATCATTCAGAAACACCTTTTGTTTTAAACAGCTTTTGTCCGCTGCAATGTCCGCTTTTGTCCGCTGCTTTTCTACGACTTGAATGTTCGGCTTTAAAGTAATATGCCATGCGGCATCTGCTTACATAGCTGTTCCATTTGCCGGTAACTTGAAAAACCACTAGAGCCAGATGGGTTTAACCTACTCATCTTATTTTGAAGGGAGATAAAACTGAAGTTTTATTAGAGCAAAAAAAATGCCAGAAGTACTTTAATCTATCTGAAAAGAAAAGTGTCCCCAGTTCAATACCAGATGGTGGATAAAGTGCTCCTATACAATGGGGTAACTCAAGGAACTTACAAATATACAAGTTACTAACACCTTTTTATGGTCCCTTCAACTAACTTGCAAATATTCAAATTAAAGAATTTAGAAAAAATTTATTCATTAAGGTAGGCTACTATTATTGTAAAAAATATGTTCAATAATAACTACACACTTGACAATATCACAGTAGGCTAATGATTATTGCCTGACTGATGAATCAGCTCAACTAGTCTGAATAACTGGTAGGGGCAACTTATACTAGAACCATGACACAACTTTCTAGATTTTTTTTTAACTGAAGGGTCTGACAATATTGCTAAGTCAAATTAGCATCCTAAATCATGGACTAGTCTACTCTTCATTTCCAATTAATTTAACATCATATAATAATAATAATCAATTAACTAATTAGGTAATTATTCGGCCAACCCCAACCTATCCAAATAACTTTACAGTACAAATTACACTGCAATTACTTAATTAGTATTAAATTTGTTTAATAAAAAAATTGTGTAAATATCCATCAGTTTCTCAAATTTTCCTATGTTATAGCACCTTATCCACATGGGAGTTCATACAACAAAATTACTTTAAGGGTCAAAAAATATATTTTTTAGCATAAGTTCTAAGTGATTAAAGGACACCTGAATGGAGAGTACCAAGTATCATCCCTATCTGTATGACTTCCGTTAACATTGCCTGCAGAAAACCTAATCCAAATACGAAATAGTGTTCCCAAGCTGTGATTTTTGATCCATTTTGCACCTGTCCTTATTTCAGTACCGAACAATTTTAGAAATGAACACTCCAATCAGCCCTCCACTCCAATCAACCCTTCTTCTGGAATATTTCTTAACCAGTTAAGCCCAAAAACGTATATTTAGAAGAAATTCTAAAACGATCCGGCCAGCGCTGTACAAGATTTGAATGAATTGCTCCTATCTCTCCAATGAGAATTTTTAATTTCGCGCCATGCCAACAGCGTAGGTCGGTTGGACGGAGCTCAGACCTCAGTCCACAGGTTGGTTAACCGACCGACGAAAGAACAGCTTATAAGGATTTAGGTCAGTTAA
This sequence comes from Branchinecta lindahli, assembly GCA_023053555.1. Classification (NCBI taxonomy): domain Eukaryota; kingdom Metazoa; phylum Arthropoda; class Branchiopoda; order Anostraca; family Branchinectidae; genus Branchinecta; species Branchinecta lindahli. Next base: position 14,283,211 of record JAKZAO010000001.1, read on the forward strand.
CCGAAGAAAGAAAACGGCTTATAGAGAGAAATCTCGCAGGTCGGTTAACTGGATGACAGCAAAAAATGCAACTACTGTTACAGCCGTTGTTGAACTAAGGTAAAACATTGAAATTCGAACACATTGGAATTCGGACATGTTGATAGAGCAATTCAAATCGGACATTTTCTTTCACCTCTCACAGCGAAGTGTTAGCACTTGCAGACAAAACGGAATAGCCATTAGTTGGGAGAACCAAAAACTCGATTGCCGCTGTTTTATGGCAACGCTGTAACAATTCGGTGAGGGAAAACTTAACTAAAAGGTTCGCCAAATTTTACTTTTTTAATGTTTTGAAGTGGATCCGTAAAGCGAAAAATTGCCGGGAAAATGTCAGTGCTTCTGTTGAAGGTGGCTAATGTAACTAAGTAGCTAGAATTGGTAAATGTTGCGCTGATTGCGATATATTGTGTCATTAGTTTTTTTCGAATAGTTATGCAATAAATATTTATTTGGACACTGTATTTGACGACATAAAGCTATTCGGACAGTTGTATTTTGTCTGTTCTCGACTAAAAGCATAACGAACAAGTGTGTGTCCGTAATGTCCGATAGCTGTTCGAGATGGTTACTCCCTGTTCGAACACAAAAGCAGAGGGGCATCCCTTCCACGCCAGAAAGCTTTTCTTCTCGTAGAAACAAAAACCCTGGGAGAGGCTCAGAAAACGTCAGACATTCTGCTCTTTCAAGAAACTTAATCCACGAAACGATACCGGCAATGCTGTCCTCACGATCGTCAAAGAAGAAAAAGAACGTAAATATGTGTCCGAATTTCAATGTTTACCTTAGCAATAATTGAGCTTTTTGCTTCTCGTAACTTTTGCCTATTCTGTTTTCTTTGCAAGTGCCTAGACTTTGCTGGGACAAATAAAATAAAGAGTCTGATTCAGATCTGAATTGTTTGATCCACACTTTCAAATTTTGACGTTTACTTAACTGGTATTCACCCTTATTTAAAATCATAGCAACAAATGTAATTTCAATTCACGGTACCGTACATTAGGTGATTTAGGCCTGTCAGCCTGCCTGTACCATTTCAAATTAACCAGTAAGCCATCCATGACCATGCTCAGGTCAGGCAGGGATTACGGTACTGTGCCTACACAGTCAAAATGTATACATTAACAACAGCAAACTCTAAATAACCTCACCCAGAACAAGATCCATCTATCTATATGGCTCTACAAACAGATACCAAGAATGAGCCATTGAATAACCCAGCCATAATCATCACTTTCATCATGACTCTCATGGTAGGACATATTTGAAAATTAGCGCCTAAGCCCTGCTGGGTCGTGACGACGGATTGTTATGCACCCCACTCATCCATGAGTGGGACTGTCACTAGTCATCCCACTCATCCATGAGTGGGCTCGGCGTAAGAGTTTCCTGCTAAAAATTGTGATCGGATGATGAATCGAACGACAAAAATATAGTATATAATAAATAAGTTTCGAGGAGGCCGTATTCTCGCCGTTCCCCGAGGACTCCTCTGGGAATCAAGGGGAACGGCGAGAATAGGGGAGCCACTCCACGCGGACTCCGCTTACGGAAAACAGCGAGAACACGGGAATGCTTCCAAATGGATTTTGTTCGAAAAAAAATATGCAAATGACGAAATTAGTTTGGATCCACTTTATTTTTGGTTTCGTTTGTTTCTGATTGTTTTAATAAATTTTACATTACACAAAGCCAGCAAAAATTGATTCCCCTCCGAATCTGAAAGGGAGTCCATTTTGATGATGGTGATGATAATCGGAGCATTTCCCGTCCATGGGGACTCGCGAGAATACGGAGAACGAGTCCCCGGGACAAACAAAAACGCGGAGACTCCTCAAGTGGAGTCCTCGGGGAACGGCGAGAATACACTTCATCTATAGTAGAATTGTGAGAGGATGATGAATCGAACGACAAAAATAAAGCCCCGTCTGCATTACCGTAAACCGACCGTTTTACGGCCGACCGTTTGACCGTTACGGCAGTGAAGACGGGTCTTTCTCTACGGACGGCCGTAGCCGTAAAACGGCGGTACTGACCCCTCCGTCACCGTAAAACGGACGTAGTGAAGACTGCTTTTTTGTCAAAGTCCCATGTAACTGTTTTTCAACTGTTTTTGAAGTCACATATAAACTGTTTTTTAAATCTTAACCCAAGATTCACCTATTTGGGACTAATGTAGACCATATTTTTGCGGTTACGGACCTAATGAAGACCACATTTTTGCGGCTACGGACCGTCCGTAAAACGGTCGGTTTACGGTAATGCAGACGGGGCTTAAGGCGTATTCTCGCCCGATGTTCCGTTAGCACTTATTTCCTGAAAAGTAGTGAATAATTTGTTAAAAATAGTTTATGATTAGTGAGATACTCAATATAGCAATGCGCGTGTCAGCGTCGTCGATAACCATGAGTCCTACCCTACGACACGCGCCAACAATTTTTTCTAATTAAATTTTAGGAAGATGTGGTAAGAAAAGTTTGATAGCTTCAAATTTGATCGGTGGCAACACTAGTCCGCCTCGTCGGCATTTGTATTCCGTTCGTAGATAGAAAGAAAAAAAAATCTAATTCATTCCTGATCAAGTCAATCTCACTACTGTACTTGTAGATCTAGGGTAAGCAGTCTACCACAAATACCTCATTAACCGCACCCTTTTGTCACTGGAGGACTGAGTGATCCCCGACGAGCTGATTTGAGTTTCAGAGAAAACCAGGAAGACCTGTTAGTTAGGCTGCCATTATTACTATTAGGCTAAATTTGACAGTAGCAGATTCTTTAATAAGGATGACAAAGAATTGGATTTGAATTGTCTTGAGTTGAGTTGCAACAACTTTGCGTTGTGTTTCCATTATTCTGATATTTGTTTTTACCATTTGGTAGCATATAGGCGTGTTCTCGCTGTTCCTCGGGGACTCCGCTTGAGGAGTCATGCGTTTCTGTTTGTCCTGGGGACTTACTTCCCATATTCTCGCGAGTCCCCACAGACAGGGAATCAAAATAATGGGAATGCTCCCATTATCATCACCATTATCAAAAAGGACTCCCTTTCAAATTTCGGAGGGGAATCAACTTTTGCTGGTGTGGTGCAATATAAAATTAATTAAAAAAATTAGAATAAACAAAACCAAAAATAAAGTGGATCCAGACTAATTTTGTCAACTGCATACCTATTTGTTTTCAAACTAAATCCATTTTAGATAGGGTAGCCACAAAAACGCCATTGGCAGTGCCACGAATTTGCCGATTTTCTGTAATGTAACAATGAATTGCTGTGAATTTTTCTTATCTGTTTTTCAGTTTTAACTATCTAAAACATCTTCAAAAAATATTTAAAAATACCATTGCATTCAGGACAAAATTGTCTATTTTATAAGGCTAACAGTAACATGTCCTAGCTATTTTGCATTATTTCTTAATATTCAATGTAAATTTAGATGTAAAAAAAAGCAACTGAACTTGTCTACAAAAATTTATTGATACCAACGAGGAAAAGTCAGCAGCCAGTGGCACAAGCTGGGCACAAGTGGCAGCAATAAGTCTATTGGTCTATTCACTTGATGATCATATTCATATTTTCTCATCTAACTCACTTGCTGGGGTGCCCCATGCACTCAAAACCAGCCCAAAACCACCCCAGTTTCATAGAATTCTATTGAAGCACAAGATGGCAGCACAGAACAATGGCTGCCCATCAGGCATTTCACAATGTAAATTACTGCTTTTTAAAGAAGATTTAAGATGCTCAGAGGCTAGATAGAGAGGTGATTTTGGCCTCAAATCAGAGCTAAAAGATAGAAGAATCACATTTTGATCTTTAAAAGCTCAGGTTTGAATTTTTTTTTTTAGTGGCTACCCTATTTTAGAAACAGTCCCCGTGTTCTTGTTGTTTTCCGTCCGCAGAGTCCATGTGAATTGACTCCATCTATTCTTGCCGTTCCGGTTTGATTTCCCGAGGAGTCCTTGGGAAACGGCGAGAATACTCCTTTAATGGACATGTCAGCTGATTTTATTCCAGCTATGTTTTGGCCCTTCTTGGTAAGGATTCTGCAGCAGACTCAAAGCCGGGAAAGGTAATCTATGATAAAATAAATAAATATTCTAGCAACTCTACACATCTGATTTTCACATCTGATCTTCCTTGTTAGAATTGCTTTGACAGTTCGAGCTGAAGTTGGTGCTGAGATTTCGCTTTGCACACAGCTGTTGTTTTTGATGCTGGGTCGGGCCAAGGTTGGGTTGTTCTGCATTCTGATTGAATTTGGGCTTTGCCATGAAGAAGACAAGAAGGGCTTGGGGCTTGAATTTTCTTTCACTGATGATGCTAAGCCTGTCTCCACAGCAAAGCCAAATTCAATCAGAATGCCGAGAAATCTAACCAGCCAGTATGCTACAGTGAGCCAAAAGCGGCCTTACTAAGAGGCGTCATTTGGAGGTGACAGATACTCCGCTCCAGCGAAGGCAGCTACCCATGAAAAATCATAAGATCTGTGATAAACAAAGTGATTTAATAAAATTATGACACAGAGTTGTGACAAGTTGATGTTAAAGTTTAGCCGAAAAGGACTGGGATAGGACAATCTAGTTACCCATCATTTATTCACTTAAATTGGCTTGAAGACCCGGTGAAAATGCGTTACTTGGTTGTTCCGCTCCATTCAGGAATAATAGATTTTCAAATAGTGGAATTTCCGTGTGATATCTGTTACCTCTAATTTGTTGTATGCCTTACAAGAAAGATTTATGACTTTTTTTTTGTTCAGGCACTAAGCAGTCTTCACCAATATCGCCACTGCCCACTGAAAAGCCTTGTTTGTGTTTAGATAAAAATTTCCCGCGTCATAGTAGAATTTTCGCTGTGGGGACGGCTGCAGATATTCTGAACGCCATAACTAGAGCAGATAGTGGAAAAAAAAAAAATCCCTTTGCAGAATCCAAGTAATTCAGTGTATTCAACTAAATGACAAAAAAATAAGTTGGCTTTTCAGTTAAACTTTAAGAAGGCAGAGGCGTTACTTGCCAAAATGTTTGGGGGGGGGACAAGGTATTTACCGACTGGCTGGTCATTTGTACCGACTATTTTTGCGATAAAATCGACTATTATTGAGAAAAAAACGACTGTGTTGACGAAAAATCTGCTGATTTTAAGAAAAAATTACTATTTTTACGAAAAACTGACTGCTTTTGATTATTTTAAAGAAAAATGACTATTTCTAAGAAAAAAATCGTCTATTTTTTACTAAAAAACGCGGCGCTTCGCGCCGACTCGGCAATTTTTACCGACTGGCCGACAACATTGGGGGGGGGCGTCCCCCCTCCCCCCCAGTAGTGACGCCTCTGTAAGAAGGTCTCTGACCAAACATGAACTTTTTAAGCCAAGCTAATGAGCTGGTATGATGCTACTGCCCCCTAGGTTTTTGGGAAATGACGCCCCTGGCTTTACGTTAATAATGTTCTTAGTGTGACCAAAAAGAAAAAAAAGGTTCCTCTCCTGATGTTCTATCTGAAGTTTTGTAAGCAGGAGCCTAGTTGTGTAGAGTGTGAATTTTAGCATTACTTGCAGAAATTGTTTGCAATGGTTGATGATGCTACGAAATCTACCCTCAGCCGCATTCCCTTGTTGAAGACCAAGGCTGGACCAAGAGATTCTGAGTTGTGGCCTACTAGACTAAAAGAAGAATATCTTGCACTTATAAAGGTAATCAGATGTTAAATGGAACTTGACCAATCCAGTTGTCTTCAAGATTGGCTGTTGAAGGTAGGATTGACTAGAAAGAGCAATAGCCTATTTCTTTGTTGTTTTTGTTGTTTGTAGGTTGACGTTTACAGAGCTTCAGGTCATGCACGCTCGTACCACTGGGCCTATTTCTTTTATGGCACTTGCATGCCATGTACAGATCACTTTTCCATCACATGGTCTGTTAGTCAGGTGATCGGGAATTAGAGTACTTCCAGATATGCTAGGATGATGAAACTTGGCAGGCATATCAGGGACCTGACCAGATTTAGTTGGAAATTGTCAGTTTCCCGATTCGACCATAGTAGAGGGATTGGGAACTTTCGAATGGATGACTGGATTTGAATATTTCTTGTATGGCACTTGCGTGCCATGTACAGATCACTTTTCCATCAGATGGTCTGTTAGTCAGGTGATCGGGAATTACAGTACTTCCAGATATGCTAGAATGATGAAACTTGGCAGGCATATCAGGGACCTGACCAGATTTAGTTGGAAATAGTCACTTCCCCGATTCGACCATAGTAGAGGGATGGGGAACTTTCGAATGGGTGACTGGATTTGAATAAAGCTTGATAATTGGCAAGAACACGAGTCTCAGATGTTCTGTTTCTAGTTGGACATGATCCGATTACTGTGGGGAGTTGGAGGAGGAGGGCTCCAGAAATCTCGTGAAATGCTTAGAGTGGAAGGACTGGGATGGCACTTTGTGGAACGAACAAGAGAAAGCCCCAAAAGACCAAATCCGGACACTTTGAGGGTAGTTGGGGGGGGGGGGCATTCCGGTAATCGTGAGTTAAGGTACTTCCTGATGTGCTATGACAATGAAATTTGGTCGGGATATTAGTGACCTCATCAGATTGACTTAGAAAGTGTCACTTCCCGGGTCTGACCATCCTGAGTAAGTGCAGGGAGGGGAAACCGCGAAACTAGGCATGCATACCTTTTGAACGGGTGACCAAATTAGAATGAAACTCGACAATTAGCAACAATAGGCTACATGTCTCACATGTTCCATTTACTCCGCACCGGGTCCGACAACTACGAGAGGGGACTGGATGGGGGCCCCTGAAACCTCTTGGCACAGTTAAAATGGAGGGATTGGGACGAGACTTGGTAGGTAGAAAAAGCATAAGCCCAATACATTATTTAAAGAAGTGGACCGGACCCGGATACTGTGGGTGGGAGTTGGCGGGGGGTCCTGTAAATCTTGTGACATGCATGTCTCTGAAACGAGTGATATGTTCTGATAGAAGAACTTGACAGGTAGCAAGAGTACACATCCTAGATGTTCCGTTTACAGGTCCAGATCCAGTCGCTGCGGGGGGATTTGGGATGGGGGAAATCTTTTGGCGTATTAGGGACCTGACCACGTTGACTCGTACATTTTTATTTCCAGGATCCGACTATCCAGGGGGACTGGAGGGAGGGGGAATCCTGAATCTTGTGAAACGCATAATTTTCGAATTAATTATTCGATCTAAGATGCCCCCTTTCAGTCCGAGCTGGGTCACGACACATTTTCACGTTTCTCGAGAGCCCATTATAATTTGTGCCTCAGGGGTTTTCCTTCCAAGTAAATTCCTAGCCCCTCAAAGTGCGCATCATGACTGCACAGTGCAACAATACTTTTGCCCACATGATACATTTTCAGGATCTCCAAGGGCTCCTGATCATTTGTGCCCTAAGGGTTTTGCTTACAGATGAATGTCAACCCCCTCCCCCCCCCCTTGATTTGCGCATCTTAACCGCAAAGTGCAAAAAAAAAATACTTTTGACAGAGCGATACATTGCCGTGACCCCTAGGGCCCATGATCATCTTTGCCCCAAGGGTTTTGCTTACAAATGAATTCCTAGACCCCTTCAAGTAGGACTCGGCCTATCTCGGCCGAGAAATAAAATAAACAGAAAATTTGTTGTGCAAGTCAAAGAGGATAGTTTTTGTAATCTCACATGCCCTGATGTTCAGTTACAGGTCGAGATAGGACTCGACCGCTTTGGGGGCAATCAAAGTGTGTGCGTGGGGGGGGGGGGGGGGCTCTTGGATATCTTGTGACAGACACTTAGGGCGGAAATATCTGGACGGAAGTTGCTTCAGGGGATTGGGCATGGGAAGAGTCACGACCTTGACAGCTCGAACCTTAGCTGATATACATGCTATCTACCCTTCCAGGTTCCATACGAGCTTACATCAACTACAAGTTGGCCAAAGTAGGTAATTAAGGGCCTCTGAAAACACCTGAATATGTATGTTGGATTTTCACTCTACCATTTAGCCCAAAACTGCACTGTTCACATTTAAGTAACTGTTCAAATAAGCAAATCTCTACTGTACATGTTTGACGATATAGCCTACTGAATGCCGTTGATTAACATCTAGCTTTTATTTACAGTATGTCGAAAACAACAAAGCTGCTGATAATGACTGGTTTAGGCTCGAGTCAAACAAAGATGGTACACGATGGTTCGGAAAATGCTGGTACATTCAAGACTTGTTGAAATATGAATTTGACATCGAGTTTGATGTAAGTAGTATTCTGTCATTCTCTCCCATACTAACAAACCAAGTTTCTGGTCACAGTTTGAAACTGGGCATAGCTGAGAAAGTTTCTTAACGGCAAAAAACGACATGATTAAGGCTCTGTAAAAAAAAAAAAAAAAAAAAAAAAAAAAAATCGTGTATCCGCTACTGGTAAAGCCAAGAAATTATAGATAGATAGGTAGATAGTTTTATTGATCCAACTCGTAGCGCCGGATTGGCACTAAATATGCCGACCATTACAGTTGACGGGCTAAAATAACTTGAGCAGGAGGGAAACTTTGTGGTCAATGTATCTCAGCCCTATCGTCATTATACTACAGGCTCTGATTTACACAGATTGTTACATAGGCTAGTTTCATAGAATCGACACTGAATCCGAACCGCGTCATTGTCGTGACGGACTGGAGCGCGGCATGCCCTTTCTTCATCAGGTTGCAAACAGGGTCACTGAATTTGCTATCCTTGGTGAAAGTGACATCCAGCAAAGTTTGATATTTCTCTAGTAAAGTAAACGAAGTCTCTAAAAGTAAACGAAGTTGTGAAAAGAAGGTGTGATATTTACCTCAGCCTGTTATGTGAGGCCCGTGACGTTTGTGTGACGTCATGAAAGAAATAGGGAAATTCGATCAAGTTAATGTTGCGGAATTTATATTTGTATCTGTATATGGAGAGCGAGCGGCCAGTGAGGCGCCGGACGCGTTTGCATTTGTATACCGTTCTAGGGACAATCAGTTCCGTTAGAAAATGGAAAATGTAGACTTCTCGTGTGACGTCACGGGCCTCACATAATCGGTTGAGGTTTAGTCAACACCAAAAAGAATGGCCGACCTATACTCTATATGGCTAAATCCAAAACACGCCAGTGATCCTAAGGAAGAAGGAGTAAATGTCTTTCCAACGACTCAAACTCAACAACTCAAATCCTGTGTCAACCAATCACTGCGATCTGTGGGAGCATCTGTGATACCACTTCTGCCTTTCTTCCGCTAGGTACCCTGAGAGGCCGGAAATTTTGCATCGGCAAGTAGAGTTAGTCATCAAGAGTATTCTTCCCACTGTATAGTATGTTACTTGCTAGTTGCCCCCCTTCTTGGGGTCAGATTGGGGGTTGCTTTGTGTTTTCGCTTTGTCAGTGAATGACCAACGAGCTCCTCGCTTTCATTTCTAGAACCGAGATATATTGCGCGGCCAGTTTTTTTAGCATTCACGCCCGTTTGGTTTCTGTGCGATTTAGCATTCTATTCCCTAGGCCCGAACTTGTCCGCGACGCAATTTGATTTGGAAAATGGTTAAGGTCTTCTTAGGCATCGACTTTCTTGCTGACTAGCAGGTCGTGGTGCACGCAAAAATGAGTAAAAAATAATGTGATGGGAGAATTGATGGTACCAAGAATAAATAATCTGATAGAACTTCTGTATTTAGTCCCATGCAGGGACTATAGATACCCCGACAGAACTGAGCGGACCCAGTGGTATTTTACTCTAGCTTTCAGCTGATGTTGATACCCGTTTACTCATCTTCCGTCTTCGCTGTTGATTGTCGCAGAAAAAATAGTGCAGGAGTCTGGCAGGAGGAGTACTCCACGCGCTGACCCGCCATGGAGCGCGTCCATAGAACCAATCAGCTTTGACTTCTACTTTTCCTCACCGTCGGCTTCACAGCGATTTAGATATTTGTAGAGGTAACGAAACGTGATGTGGCGCGAAGCTACTAACCTCCGCTCGTTCGTAGCGGACAGGGTATATGGGAAATATTTGACGCCGCATAGTCGTATTGCAGAGATAGGGAGACGGAGGTTCTGTCAGATTATTTGTTCTTGATGGTACGCCTGTCAAAGTCCTCGTCGACTCTGGAGCCAAACTTTCAGTTGCTAATCGAATAAAAAAGAAGACTGTAATGCTGCAATTGCTACTATAGTACTCATTTCCTTATGTTTTAGATTCCAGTGACATACCCAACAACTGCCCCCGAAATAGCTATTCCAGAGCTTGACGGGAAAACTGCCAAGATGTACAGGGGTGGGAAGATTTGCTTGACTGATCATTTTAAACCATTGTGGGCAAGAAATGTGCCACGGTTTGGCATTGCTCATGCCATGGCTCTTGGGGTAAGTTCCTTATCTATTTATTTTATTTATCTATGCCCCGCTTCGTAGGTACAGCGAAGTAGTATAAAATAAAGTAAAAGGCACGACTACTGTGCTTGATATTTTGTCTCAGCGAACAAAAAACGGAGCTCATCGTGCACATTCGTCCTTAGCTTTTAGAGTTTGCCTCTTTGGAGGTTGTACTAAAGTTGACATATCCCCTCTGGCCGTGTTCCAGAGACGAATGCCAAAAAGGGATTTGGGTTGTAGTGCAAACACACGATTAAGATTTTCCGGCCGGATTTTCTGTACTTTAATCGTCAAGTGGAATTGTGGAATCATTTGGAATTGATGATGGTGCCGAAAATCCGGGCAGGAATCCGCGAGTACTTGATCCCAAAGCAATGTAACACTACAGAGTAGCGCCAAGACTTGAAAAAGTGACACACAATCGAAGAACAGCGACACTAGCAACACTAGCGATACAGAATTTCCCCACTGAAACTCAGTCATGCACCAGCGCTGGCTCGGATAACTCCATATACCGAACACAGCAATGCAAAAAGATACAACCTCCCCTGGTTCCTCGATGTGTGCATACTGCATCTTTCTAAACCCGCAAGTTTGTCTCGCTTAAAATGTTGCGAGCGTAGTGGGCGGCGCTACGATTACGGCCCGTTTCCGATGAATGGAAAGCATAGGTCTTGGCGCTATTATGTAGTGTTAGTTGGCTATGCTCATTCATTCATTCATTTATTCTATACTATTCGAACTACATAACATAAATATATGGGAAGAGACAAGATCCCCTGAAGCTGTCTTGTCGGTTTCAATCCTGGTCATGTGCCCAAGGCGTTAGCACACAGGGCGTGTAACAACTTTATCGTCAGCGTCCTTCTACAACTCCAGTGCCGTCTTTACCCTTAGGCTGCTTAGGCCGGTGCTGGGGGGCCAGGGGAAACGAGAGGCCAAGCGATCGGTGTAAATTGCTCAGAAATCATGCAACGGTTGCATCATTATGATCCAGGTGTGACCAGCTACGTTGCACCGTCGTCATTTTAAGTTATCAAAATTATGCTCAGATGTGACCTTGGTGTGGCTCGACGCGACCAAAGAGTGTATTTACCTAACGAAGAAGCGTCACTCGACTCTTTTCCCGTTTCAATAAGTGATCTAGCGATCGTCGGACCGGCTAAAAATGACTTTTTGCCTCTGAAACTTGACACTAGATGGCGCGCTTTGCAATGCTTACGGAGAAGCCGTTTTTTTCACACTACAATGACTTGTTTCTGTGGCAATCTATTCAGACTCAAATTTCAACTACTTTATTCAGAAAACCAAAAGCATACAATACCTGATCCTTAAGTGAAGTCCAGTATAGTGAAAAACCTAAAATGTAAGCTTCTGCAGTAAGTATTTTCTTTGATCGGCTAGAACTATTTCGTCGCGTAGGAAAACAACCGGCGAATCCGCGAATCCGACGATCGCTAGATGGCTTCTTTCGTGTGGCAATGCTTCTTATGGGAAAAACCTCGGAGTGACGCCTCTTCGTTAGGTAAATACGCTCTTTGGACGCGACCAAGAATCGTGTGTGCTAATGTGTTTGCGTTTTTTTCGTTTTTGACTCAATGAAAATGGGCCAAAAAAAAACATGGATGGCCTAGGGTCCACCAAAAGTAAATGACCGAACCGAACAACTCAGAGGGCCCATGATGCTACAACACTGCCCAACGAATGCCAACAAACGAACCTAGCCACTAGATGGACTGGAGGCAAATGAGGAGTTTTAGTTTAAACCCTCAGCTTTTCTTTAAGTACGGGTCTGTTGTTTGTCTCAGAATTCCCGTGTCCCCGAATCGGTAATGTAATATCCGGTTTAGGTAGCGTGACTGAAGTCGAACGATTAATGCGTGCTTGCGCCAAATATTCTTTTACTTTTCGTTCAGTTCCTTCCTATCTCATCAGACAGAGGGGATTTGGGCCAAGTTAGTCCCAAACTTACCCGATTAGTACCCTTGGCTTTCTGTACTATTTAGTATTTTGTCATATAAATCTGTTTTAAATTGCGCAAGATGTAGTCTCTCCCTTCTTACAGTGCACTCCTGCACCGACTATGAAACTCCCGCTACGCGATTGAGCTCCATCACTGTACCCGATTTATATTCATTCTCGCTTCTCTGCAGCGCTAGATATGCTAGCGCTATGTCGCTATGCAAAACAGATGGTAAACAAGATATCAAGTGTAAGCATCCGCGCAGTATTTACGGAACAGGATTGCGGATTTATTTGCCAAAAGGGTCGAAAGACAGAGGTTCTCATCATTATCCGTTCTTCGAAAAAAAAAGTTTGACCGGGTTTGCCACAGCGCATTCACACTCGTATATTGTGGGCAAGTGCTAAGAACCGCGACAGAGCTCGGTCAAGTTTGTGGTTCAGGGAAGTGATTCATTCCGCCCTAACATTATGTTTTAGGTTCCAGCTAGGGTGAACTCTGACTCCAACAGGTTTATAAGAAAGGGAGTGCCGTTATCGACCATTTTATTGAAAACAAAGAACAACAACATTGCCACTACCCTGCTGGTTAAACCCCAGTGTTGTTTCTAGTCGAGAACTTCACACAGTCTTGCTAACAGGTACAATCGCACACTTCCAGATCCTAACAGGCTCACTTGTAAACTCAGTTAAAAATATCCGATAAAATTGAGGCAAAACCAGAGATTATAGAGCCGCCAGCTTCTCTCACTTCATCGAATAGGTCGCCAAAGTCTTCAAACACAGGATTGATCTCCTCCTGCACTTCCACCACCTGTTCATCAGGATTCCAGAGTCCTTCCGGCATGTCATCGCTGAACGTTAGTGGGAGAGTAGCAACGTACGTCAGTAGTAGGACACATATCAGAAAAAATATGGAGCGAAAAGCCATCTGGAAATGTTAGAATACGTTATATTACCAGCAAATTTACGTGACTATCGAGAATGTCACTGCGAGAGCAGATAGTTTTACTGTCATCTAACTGTCAGGAGTTTTATGATATCTAGCACAAGGATGCGAAATTTCGACTGATGAAATCCAGACTTCATCTCCCAGATTACCAGACGACCGGGACTTCCGCATAGTCAAGCCAACTCTTTCCAGATTTTCATGATGAAGATGGCAGTTAATTTTGCCATTCATCAGCATTTCCTTGATAGTCCCTACGAGCTCCAAATATCTCTTGCATCCAGTTACAACTGTCAATCACTTCCCTTTTTTCCTACATTTGCATATTTGTTCTGTCTCTTGAATGGATTGCCTCTATGGCACCTTCCAGACATCCGGAATCTGGGGGTCCAACACCCCGGACTTCCAGACGTTTTCCGCCTGGCTTCACCTTCCAGATCCGTCTCGACGAAAACGGATGACTGGAATCCGGAAGAAAAACCTGGAACGTGAAGCCTGGCTTTAAGGACAACACACTGCTGATTACATACACATTTTTTGTTATAAGCTTTTGCGCTACGTTTGTAATTATACTAAGCATGGTTTGCAGTGTCAACAAAAAAAAGTAGCGCTTAAAGATAATACCGATATATTCTGCAACACTTGCAGGTAACATCCAAAGTGTTGTCGGTTAAAGAAGTTGCATCGTAAGCATTCTAGCAGTTGCAACGTCTAGACCCCCCCCCCCCCGAGACCCAAGGTGAAGCCACGACTCGATCCGACCGCTGGGTCATCTAGTGGCGCGGTTCGGAAGCACCCGACATGGAGGCTGGGATCATAGCTTGACTATGAATCTAAAAAAATACGTTTCTTTTAGCAGGTATATGCAAAATGGGTAGAAAAATCAAAGTAATTACTAGCTTTATCGATTTCTTTTAGTATTTTGTTGTCTTGTTAATTCCCGCAAGTCCAAAGAAAAAAGGATGTAAACTGGATCACAATAAACAAACGCTGTAAATTATACTAAATTAGTTATAGTGATTTCTTGAAGATTCTGAAATTCCAAAAAAATATCAAACTGACCGATGATTTCCTCTTCCGACTTATTTGAACGTTCACGTGGTGATATACTTAGTTGTATCAATCCTCTTACCGATCTTCTCGAAGGTTTAGTAGCCCTTTTGACCCCCAGCGGGAAGTTACTGAAATTAACGAGCAATAACCACCTTGCTTTGAAGAGTGAATTGTGTTCAAGTAATTTGTGGAAAACGTTGGCTACCGTGAGGGTTTTAAAGAAAACAAAGGTAACAGTGTGTTCGTAAAAATCTGACCCATCGAAAGGTAATGGTGTATCTCACCTTCTCCGCTCACATGAATCAAATTCTTTAAAGTTGCGCATCCTTGTGTTGTCAAACTTCTGACAGTGCAGTGAGTGGTTTAAACATATTTAAGTTCTCAGCAGAAAACTGTAAAGGAAAAGTCGCAGTAGATGCAGTTCTAAGTCCGATTACGGAATCGAACGCGTATTCAAAGTATTTCCGATCCGAGTTTCGGATCCATGTGCACGTTACGTACCTCTCACTCCAGGGAAGGCGTTGCAGAGCGTCCAAACTGTGTCCGCTCTTTAATGTTGCTGTTGTCTGCGTCCTTAAAAGTCGTTTAAAAATCGCTTTGCATACCTTTCCGTTATCTTCTTTAGTCTTGAACAGAGAACTACAGTTTCCTTACTGCTGTGGAGACAACAACCTTATGCCTTGTTTTGTTTGCGCTTTATCGCACCTTTAGGGGTGCGTGTGTAGGTTGGTTTCTCCCTGGATTTTCCCCTCTTGTTTGAGCAATTAGCTTTTAGTAAACGCCAACGAGACCCCGGCTACTGTAAATTGGTTTATCGGATTTTCCCTGATCCTGGTAAAGCGGTGCTCGTAACACTGGCATAAGGAATACATAATTGCCAGGCTTACATATTTAAATTAAATTAAATTTTATTTGCTGCAAGCATGTTTTGAGCCCAGCATCATCGTCACTTGAGGCAGGGACCCATAAATTTCCTTTACAGGGGGCTTGTCAATAAGAGATTTCTGATGCTATGCTGACCGCAAGGAAGATAGTTCGAGAAATACCCACAGTCCAATCACGTTCAAGACCAGATAGACAAAATTTGGGATTGGCTGCTGGCGCCTTGAGGGAGTAGTCTCTTTGGCGCGCAGGTCCAATGAGGCAAACAAGATTGCAGATTCGACCCAAGCGGAATTTTTGGAAACTGGATTTGGTCCGGTCATCATAGCAATATAAAGCATAGGAAATGACAGGCCCCCTGAATGGCAAGTCATTACAGGAAATGTATGGGATTCTGCTTGAGGCGAAGATTGACTGAAGCGTACAGGACGTGGCGTAACCTTACATCACCTGCGTTGATAAGTATATGTCTTGTTTCCTGTGATGATGATACTTAGCCACTGTTGGCTTGTGCAATGCAAGTCCTATAAAAGGGGATGACTGTAGGATACAACCGCTTACGTGGTCGCTTCTTTGTGGCTGTTGACGTCGGCGACTGTCCTCTTTTCAATCTTATTTGGTAACATGATTCCCTTTTCAACGCCTAAGCCCCCAACAGAACTGCAGATTCGTTCCGACAATGACTTCCGACTACCTATGACTTCGTAAAGTTTGTCCTTCCGTCTGTCGGTTAATTTCGTAGATGAGCCCCGTAGCCCTACATTTAGGGTTGGGCAGGGTCTCAAATCAAGGAATGAACAAATTATACTTGTTTCAAGCTAATGTGACAGTCGAGTCGAGTTAGGGGTAAGGAAACATGCTGAATCCAAACGTGGACTTCATTTTCTCACCGAACAAGTAGTTCACTTAGAATCCGGCAAAAACCGAAATTTGGTAGAAGTAAAAGTTCATCTCACTTCGATTATAGGGTCGGTATGCAGGTAAGACCACGGGCTGAATCCATTGCTGAACTTCATTTCCTCACTGGACAAGAAGTTTGACCGGAATCCGGCAAAAAAACGGAATTGTAGAAATAAAAGTTTTTTTCTGAAGTCTATTAAATCTTGCAGGTTCGTTTATTATTTAGCTACAGCCTAGAAGGGCTCTTGCCAAGAAGGGCTGGAATATCGCTGAAGAATGTCCTAGCTGACTTTTCTGTTTTTAGTCATTATATAGTCTACATATATACAAAAAAGAGGGTTTAATTGCGTAACCTTAAAGCACAACTCTTAGTAGAAATAATATTTTCCTTATGAAATGGATCAGGAAAAAACTTTTTCGAAAATACCATTACTTTCCATCTGAAATTAGCGATTTTCTTGTTAGCGCCTTCCTGCTCCCCGACGCGGCGGCTGGGCGCAAAGCATTTGAAAACTGATCGCGCCGTGGTTCAAAAGTGTGAAAACTAAGCAAATAAAAGAAGTAATAAACAAACGCTTCTCAGATCCTTATGTGTGAAAGAGTTGTCAGCAGACGTTGATGATCCCGGCAAACATTTCGTTGTGTGACGGGCAAAACTCGGCAAGGCCAAAAAAGCGCTAAAATTTCGTAGGCACAAAACGAAACAATGGAGAAGGGTGGGGATTTTAGAAGCTTATAATTCTGTATGGGAGCTAGATATATTATAAAAAGCAGAATAAGCTAGAGGGGTCCTTTAAATAAGAGCAAATCTACGTAGCCTATCGATTTCTGGAGTTCTGGCATGGTTGAAGTGGCTTGTTAAACGTTGAAAGTGGAGAAACCAGTCTGTCGTGCTTTAAGTGAAAATGTCGCTAGATTCGGTGTACAAGTAGTCTGAGCGCAGCTTATTGTGGAACCTGATTATGGGACAGTCAAGCTTTGATGCCGGTTCTTCTTTTGATGATTTCATATTCTTTCAGCTTGGACCATGGATGGCCGTAGAAATCCCCGATCTCATTGCAAGAGGAGTTGTAACGTATAAAGATAAGCAAGGTTAAGCAATTCTCATGTTCTTGGTTTTCGGGTGGTTGCTATTAAAACTTTTATTTTTTCTAACCCCTACAAGCATTATTACACTACTGAAAGTATGAGCGGCATTCACCCTTCTCGTATTCGTATTACACCTCTCATACCTTGCTTATACCAAGCACATTATTTCTGTTTCGTATTATTTCGTCTGTTAGCGTCATTATTAAACATCACATATTACAGCTGCATCAAAACAGGACTATTCTTTAATAAATATATACAATTATTTCAGCCATTCTGCGTCTCGACATTCTGCATTCTGATGTATAGCCTTTAAAAGCGAATTTTTGGGAACTTCTATCCTCGCAACAAAACTAACTATCGCTTTCCGTCTCATCACATCAGACGACTTGATAAAGTTATACAGGATAGAACTGAGGTTTCTTTCCATTTGTCTTCCTAATAAAAATTTGTATCTGAGGCGCTGATATTTCAATTCTTCTGTCTGTATCATTATCTGTTGTGTAAGGAAAAATAAAGCTTCACCGCATTAAAGTAATTTTGAAAATCCCGCGACCCGAATTCATCCTCACACTGTTTGATCACACAACACGAGATACTGATCCTTCTGTTAAATATTGTCGAACTTCTGTTATCGTTCCGTAAGAAATAATATATCAAATCGATTAATGTGTTATGTTTTCGGAAAATACTACTATACTACTAAAACTGTTATATTATAGACTCTGTGCTCTTCTTTTGATGATGTTCAACACAAAGATGCGCAACCTAATGTTAAGTGTTAAGTCTGACAGTGCAGAGATATGCTTGACGCAGGAGACAGTATTATACAAATAGTTTCGTTATTTTCTCGAACAAAGCAAGGTTTCACTGGTACTTTAACTCTCCTCTCTTGACCTGAGTAACCGGTTCAAAGTTATTTTTGGTTCATCACAACTCCTGGTGCCAACTGCAGGCTATGTTCCAGTTCCACTCACTCAGTGTGAACTTTATCGAGCTTCCGTTCGCACTCGTGTTACCTTTTTGTGAACTGTATTTAGAATAGAAAGCCAACCCATGGTTTAACTGGAAATTGCAAAATGTGACGCATATTCTCGATGAATTTCTGAGAAAAATGAGCAGTATGAGCGGCCATGCGATTAAAAACTATTCTACCGTGCTGAATAGCTTTAGGTTTGGAAACAGGGGTTTGATTGACTCATTTAGTCGTCATCAACCTGACTAAAATACATTCATTAACGAAAAACAGTCATCTCTCTTTAAAAGTGGCAACGACAACTACCACCTAAAGAAGAAAATTTTAAAAATCAAACTATAACTAACAAATGTTCTATTACACTGAATAATTATACCAAACAACTTTCTACCTGCTTTCTACGTCAGTCGTTCATTCTATAATACCACTAACTGCTCTCATAAACTAACAATTACCCAATACTTATATAGCCATAATGACCTCCCCTCGCCCGCCATCCTACCCCACTCCTCCAAAAAAATCAAGGCTTCCCTTGGAAATAATTTTTTGTTCGGACATTCGACTAATAAAGTTATTAGCTTAATACGTGGTCGTGGTCGCCGTCATTCTTGTGCAGGTGACATTTCAACCGAGGGGTTACCCACTCTCCGGCACCTGCTGTACAACCTTTCCCGGCACCAGCCGAAATACGCGGTACCGGCACCGGTGCGACAGTAAATTAGGCGATTCTTCTTTCAAACGCTTCAAAAAATGCTTATTTTGATGTTTTAACACGCGAAAAATCGGTGCCGGTTTGTTTCAGCCGGTGCCGGCACCGACCGGGCATCGCGGCACCGGGCACTTGCTGTACACTAAAACCGAGAGTGGGCAACCCCTCGATTTCAACTTTGCCGATAACCTTTATCGGTCCGCTTTAGCGGATTACCTAGGGGTGATTCATATAAAATGGGTGTTCAGTGATCCCAATCAGTGAAAGAAGTTTCCAAGTTTATACGGTTTTGTGGCCTTCCTTGGACGGCGACTTATCGATACAAATAATTGCAGTCGCCATAGTGATATTAACAGCCATGTAGAGGGATCGCGTTTAGGGAGCTGTTGGAGTGTGTAGAGGGCCCTAGGAGAGTGCGGTCGGCTTCAAACTTGGATTTGATTGAAGGATGTCATTACACTTCAGCGCTAATCAGGTATGGTTGTTTCATTTGACTTGATCTTGCTTTATAGCGTAATTGGTTGGCGGAGGTTTAGCTGCGCTTAGTCGCTTACCTTAAATTTCACTTTTTTAGTATTTTCTTTTTCAGTAATTTATAGAGCGTCTTAGCTTTGGAATAAGCTTAGGACAATATAGAAGGAACTGAGTAGTTTAATCAGTTTTATTTTGAGCTACGTATAGAGTTGCTCTGTAGGTATACTTTTAAAATAGATTAGCGAAATATACTTACATGTTCTTTTTTATTATTTGTTTATTTGCTAATTTTTAGTATACCAAAATTTGTGGTTTTCTTTTGGTAAATGGTTTCACCCCCAATGCTTTTTCAGTTAATTTTGGTGTTTTATGTAACTCCTCGCAAGCAGTACTTTGCTGTGCTATTTATCGATTCTTGGTTGTGTTTGTCAATAAAACTATTGTACTACTAGGCCTACTATTGACTACTACAACGGTGTGAAGTCTCAGTGAGCAGCTTGCTAGTCAGGAAGGTTACTGTAGCGAGTGCCTATAGTAACCTTCCTGACTATTTTGTGTAATTTATTCTAGAGTAAAGCTAACGTCATCAGTACAAAATGATCAACCATAGAGGCAATAGGATACTGTTTCGCTGGGGAAAGGAGATAAAAGACCAAAGAAAAGGGTGCTGGGTCTTGTATTGTCTGTCTTTCAGGTACACTTCAGCTCTTAAAGTTTAACCGAAAAGGACTGTGATAGGACAATCTAGTTATCCATCACTTATTCACTTAAATTTGCTTGAAGACCCGCTGAAAATGCGTTACTTGGTTATTCCGCTATTCAGGAATAATCGATTTTCAAATAGTGGAATTTCCGTGCGATTTGTTGTACCTCTAATTTGTTGTATGCCTTACAAGAAAGATTTATGACTTTCTTTTGTTCAGGCACTAAGCAATGTTCACCAATATCGCCACTGCCCACTGAAAAGCCTTGTTTGTGTTTAGATAAAAATTTCCCGCGTCATAGTAGAATTTTCGCTGTGGGGACGGCCGCAGATATTCTGAACGTCATAACTAGAGCAGATAGTGGAAAACAAAAAAATCCCTTTGCAGAATCCAAATAATTCAGTGTATTCAACTAAATGACACAAAAATAAGTTGGCTTTTCAGTTAAACTTTAATAAAACCTGCTTCTCGGTACCCTCAATGCATCCTTGTTTTTGCGTCCTCCAGTGTGTGTGCATTAGCCAAGATAGCATGCTTTACCACCAACAATTCATTTGTGTCTAAACTGTTTTCTAGTTTGAACCCAATTATAAGCCCAATCGCCTTGGAAGCTGGAACGTTCCAAAAACATTCAGGGATAGGCCCCAAGAGAGGAAAGGAAGCACAAAATCTGTCGCAGACAGTTCCGGGCACCTGCTCCCGGGGATCCGAAGGGATCCTACGAAGATTTGGGATGCAGTGGATATATTCAACGTTGATAGAAAAAGCGTTTTGAAAAAGAAACAGACCAAGAAGGTAGGTGGGTTCTTACGAACTGTTCAATAACGACAAAAAAAGAAAATAAGATACTTCAGGACCAGTGAATGCACATAATTTTTTCTATTCAGATGTGAACCAAGTTTACAAACGAAGAACGACTTAATTTGAAGATAAAAGCGTAGTGCTTTCATTTTACAGCGTTTTTCAATTCTGTTGGAAAATCTAGCCATTTATCGAACGGAATCCTGAATGTATAGTGTGTAACTGTTTGTTTCACCCCTCGTACTGGTTTCTTTGTTAAATAAGTATTCTGAGGTTCTGAGGCAGTCATCATCAGTGTTGCGGATTAAAAGGTAGATAATTGTATTTTTCTAAACTGACGGGTCCTTGAGATCTTTCTGACTGGGTAACAAACTAGCGAACTACCGCCGGCAACTAGAACGATTTCGTGTGTCGACCATATCCCAGCAGGAGCTTCTTGCCCTCGTCGTTAACTGACTTATCCCACTCCTGTCCCAGGCTGTACTAATATTTATTTCTAGCCTGACGACCACAAACTTCTGCAAGGAAATCTGGTTGTCAAAGGCTCGACTGTTCATCGACACGCAAGAGACCAATCGCCGAACGATGCTATATCGCGAAATGCAATACCTGCCGGAGCTTCTCACGAAAAGGAAGAAGACGTAGAAAATCGTGGTGATTCCGATGGGGCTTACGAAACCGATGACGAACGAAATCCCTCGCCACCTCCTTTAACTCCTCGGCAAGAGGCCGTGAGGAACGCTAGGAAGAACTACTACCACAGGCCATTGCCTAGGGACGATGTCGACTACACACTTTTCTGGCGTGAAGAGGAACCTCTTCCCGATATTTCTGAATATGCTGTTACGGAGAAAGAAAAGAATTACGGCTATCCAACAGCTTCCACTAAAAGAAGGGTTCGAAGACCTAGCCGAAGTGAGATAAAGAAGTTTTTGACCCTAGGAAAATTTGAGCCTGTGTGCCCTACCGAGATTGATTTGGCAATAAAGTGGGATTTGAGTCCAGAGTTTGAAACGAAACCCTTCAGGCGGGCCTCGCCCAATAAGCAGATGCATTCGACTGTTTTGGACCATCAGCGTGATGACCTGAATACCGTTAAAGAACAAAAGAAAGTGCAAGTCGTCGCTACCGAGCCCTTGAACAGGGCACCCTCAAGGAACCCACCTGAATACCGAAGCCGCAATAATATGAACAATCCACCAGAAGTAATAGTCACCACACCGGAGCCTCCAACCCCTCAACCAAGTCCAAAACTTGAGTGTCCAGTTAGTCATCCTAGTTACGTGACCGAATACCCACCTCAGAAAAAGGAACCAGAGAGAGTTGAAAGAGTCCACTATGAAGGACGAGTGGATCCGAATCGATCCCAAGTTAACTCTTGTCTATTTGAGTATCCAATGCAAAAAAGAGTGGAAACGAGTGTCGTTTCGTCAAGTGACTCGAGTAATTCTCCATACCAGAGGACGGATGAGGTTACCCAGTTGCAGTCCGTATATTCGCAGGTTGCGGAGTCCGGGACTCAATTTGAGCCTGAAGAAGAAACTGACAACGATTCGGGCATTGGAAGGGACCTTTCTTTGGAAGACAAAGAAATCCGACCTGACGTCGCCCAGGCCGTAGGTTTGCACGAATGTCAGCGAACTCCAAACCCGTCCCGGAAAGACATGCATCATACGAAAAGAAATTGTGCGGCCTGCCTGGCAAAAAATAAAGAACAAAGTCGGATTTCGGAGATGTTTGAAAAGGCCCAGATGGATCGATCGCCCTCGCGACCACGCAAGCTTATAGCCTTTGTGGACGAGTTCCATAAAGATGAAGCTAACCAAACAGTATCTCAGAAGTTTTCAAAAAACAAACCATCCCCTCCTTATAATGTCATCCCTGGAACAAAGTTTGGACCAAAATCTTTCCAAGACCACAAGCGTTTAATATCCACGAGCCAACTTGCATATAGGCCGTCCTTCGCTCAGAAACATCGCAAAATCAGTTCAGTCATAGTAAAACCTGACAAGAAAGTCTGGAAATAAACCTATCTAATGCAATTTGTGCTAGAGTTTCCATTGGTTACTTTCTAAAAAAGAGGCCACGTTTCGGAAACAGTCCTCGAGCTCTCATTGGCTGAGGGACTGGAATAGGAACAGCCAATGGCTTGGCCGCCATCTCCGGAGATGAAGTGCTGTTAGGTTTCAATTCCGTTGGACCGTGTTTGTGTTTACAGCTATTTTGTGCAGTTACTATTCGTCTGAGGTGAGCTGTTTATTTGTTAAGTCGTGTCTTAAAGCCTGTCTGTTTCGTATGTTTAGCGTCTTGTCGCGTTATTTACGTTGCGCTGAGAACTGTACAGAGCAGAGTCGGTTTTCGATTGGGCCGCCGCTATCTTCCTATTTGTGGACTGAAACCAACTGAAACTGGGCCGGTCGCGTTCTTTGTACAAGGTTATCTTTAAAAAAAAATTGTTGGATAGTCTTTCGAAATTTGGACAAACGGTTAATCGGTCGTAGAATCAAGATAGAAAATTGACCTTCCGAGAATACGTTCAGCTTGAGAAGCGTAGTAATAGAAATGGCCCGATCGCATCTCCAGTGTTTCGCATTCTTCTTTCTGGAAATGTGTGGTATGCTTACGTATTGTCTCGGAGGAGAACCATAAAAAGTCGAAGAACTCTCACACCCGTGCAAAATTGCGGTATCATCGCAACATTCTCCGGAGGGTTATTATTTGTTATCGCTAAAGGTCTAACAGCGGGAAAATTTCGCTGTGATCTTCATCCCTCCACCAGTTAAGGATACACAAGTTGACTTTCTTTACTGGTGGGAAATCTAAAATTAACACCAACATCTCTTCCTTCCGTGTGAGCTTAATTGGCTCAAACTAGTCCAGAGCCCACGATCCCAGCTTAAAGAGCTTATACAAGCTCAAATGCTACCCCGAATGCTACACGTGTGGTATTTTTTCCGTCTTTCCGTTTATGCTGGAAGTTTCACTTCCGTGATTGATAAAGAAAGTCATCTTGTGTGCCGTATAAGAGATCCGGTCCGTCGGTCTGACTATCTCACTCTATCTTCCATTTGGGGTAAAAATACTTAACTGTTTAGTTTAATATGCATCAAGTGAAAATCGTTTACGGTAAACGTTAGTACTTGTTAATTGATCCGTTATTGGCTAGGAAGAAATAGTGATCGTTCTGTGAGTTAACGAGTTAATAAAAAGTTTAACATAGAACCCAAAGAAATAGGGCCTTTCTGGGCCGGAATAAGCTTTGAAGGCAATAGGCCGCATTTATTAATGATTGTTATAGTTATAGTCATCTTCCAGGGCTTTCAAACCCCTGATTCGCTGCGGTTTATTCAGCTCGAAACGGTATCGCACAGTATTTTCTATAAATTTTCTGGGCCCCTCTTCTGGTAGACCTTATTCTTATATTTCTTTAAGTTCTCCAAACTCAAGTTCGGGCCTGAAAAGTGACTGTTTTAAATTTCCTTGTCAGAACCTTTTTCAAACTATCGGTTGGTAATGTAGCCAGGGGTCAGCTCAGCAACGTCTTGGCGGGCTCATACTTAAAAGAGTTAATTTATATGGATAGAAATAGGGGAGAAAGCATTACTGTTTAGTGTTTAATTGTGAACATTTTATTACACTCTTCTTTCTACATAATCTTATCACCAGACCAGACACAAATAGCAGACCCCTTTATAACAACGATTCTGTCAATCCAGTCCGCTGATTAATTATTCAGTGGCGTGGATAGCATTCACAAGCCTAGTCGACACGCCTTTTCTGCTTGAAAAAATGGTATGGAAACCTCGGAGCAAATTAATGAAAGAAATAGACTCTGTCAAATATTTAACATTTTTCGTTTACTTTTTGGGATCCCAAAACGTAAGTGGAGGGATACCTATGACATCGCAAAAGTTGTCCGTCTGTCCGTCCGTCCGTCTGTCCGTCCGTCCGTCCGTCTGTCCGTCCGTCTGTCTGTGAGCACGATAACTCTCGAAGGGAATGAGATATTTTGATGAAACTTGGTGTGAGCATTCTTTGGGTCAAGAGTAAGGTCGAGTTCGTAGATGGGCCCTGTAGCTTTACATTTAGGGGTGGGGGAGGGGGTTCAAATTAAGGGGCAAGTAAAATATTTTTAAACAGCTAATGTGATAGTCGATTATGGGGTAAGAAGACACGCTGAACACGAATATGAAAACTATTTTCTCGCCGGACAAGTAGTTCGTCCGGAATCCGGCCAAAACCGGAAAGTTTGTTAAAAGTAAAAGTTTTGTTTGAAGTTGATTAGATGTTTGATTTAGGGGTAAGAAGGCATGC
Organism: Branchinecta lindahli; assembly: GCA_023053555.1. Lineage (NCBI taxonomy): Eukaryota > Metazoa > Arthropoda > Branchiopoda > Anostraca > Branchinectidae > Branchinecta > Branchinecta lindahli. The sequence goes on from JAKZAO010000001.1 coordinate 14,308,455, forward strand.
TGAACACGAATATGAAAACCATTTTCTTGCCGGACAAGTAGTTCACCCGGAATCCGGCCAAAACCGGAAAGTTTGTTAAAAGTGGAAGTCTTATTTGAAGTTGATTAGACGTTCGATATAGGGGTAAGAAAGCATGCTGAACACGAATATGAAAACCGTTTTTTCGCCAGACAAGTAGTTAGCCCGGAATCCGGCCAAAACCGGAAAGCTTGTTAAAAGTAAAAGTTTTATTTGAAGTTGATTAGATGTCCGATTTAGGGGTAAGACGTGATGCTGAATCCGTATATGACAATCATTTTTTTGCCTGACATATAGTTCGTCCGGAATCCGGTTGAAACCGGAAAATTTGTGATAAGTTAAATTTTAATTGAAGCTGATTATATGTTGGAAATAGGGGTAACTAGATACGCTGAATTCGTTTTTGAGCTTTAGTTTTTCGTCGGACAAGTAGTTCTGCAATTCCGCCAGAAACCGGAAAATTCGCAGAAGTAAGCCAGAATCGTTTCATTCGACTTATAGTGGTAAACACTCAAGCTGAATCCATATCAGAACTTGGTTTCCTTAATGATTAGCTGTTTGGCCTTAATCTGTTTCTAAATTTTAAGAGTATAAATGTTCATGGAGCCTGGCGAAGACCGGATCTGACGAAGACGAAACCTAATTGTCTGGATCAAATATCGAAGTTTTGGGATCCCATCGGAACCTTTGGTCTTGTTATTAATGCACCAGTTGTATATTTGTCTTTTTTTTTATTGTTTAACTGGGAAGTCTGGGAACTACCCTGAAAACGTCCAGCCATGTGCTTTCGAATCGCGCCACTAGATGATCCCACGGTCGTACTGAGTCCTGGTTTGAACCAGCGAATTGAGTTTGCGTGATCGAGAATGCTTCCCAGTAAACTCCGAAACTGAAATATTTGGAATAGAATTTTGGCATGACAGAACCGCTGTAAAATTGGTTTCAGTTTACATAAGGCTCATCGTAAGTTGTTCACAACTTAGTTATTTGCAAGGGTCTTCCACTATCTATCGATTAATTGGTTGTGACCCTAAGCCAGTTACTGGTAAGCTAAAGTGCTGAAGGTTTCTCCCGAGTACATGCGTGGGTGTTTCTGATTTTTCGATCGCGAAACGTAAGTGACAGAATACCATTACGTTTAGAAGCTTCTCGGTCCGTCCGTCTGCACTATAAACCTGGAAGGAGTTGTCGAGGCGAGTTCAAAGTTGTTGTCATTATCCTAGGGCTTTAGTAAAGGTCAGGTTCGAAAATGGGTCTCACAGCCCTATTTTCTTGGTGGGGGGGGGGGGGGGTTAAACTAAACGGCGATTTTTATATTTGACGCAAGTCAATGAGGCTGCTGATTTCGGAGTAAGGGACAGATTGATTCAGTACCGGAACTATTTTTTCTCGGTTGTTCTCCCGAAATCCGGCCAGAACCGTCAATTTGTTAGTCTAAAATTTGTGTCGGAAGCCCAGTGGAGTGTCGAGAAAAGGGTAAAACGACTCACGAATATATCGATACATTAACTCCGTTATCCTGCCGGAATCCTGCGAAATTTAGAATACTGTATTTTTTTTTTTTATCATCAGTAGAATGACAATTTAATAGACCTGGTGCCTGGAGTGAAGATGTAGCGTTCTTCCGTGTTCTTTTTGGGATCCCAAAACGTAAGTGGAGGGATACCTATGACATCGCAAAAGTTGTCCGTCCGTCCGTCCGTCTGTCCGTCTGTCCGTCTGTGAGCACGATAACTCTCGAAGGGAATGAGATATTTTGATGAAACTTGGTGTGAGCATTCTTTGGGTCAAGAGTAAGGTCGAGTTCGTAGATGGGCCCTGTAGCCCTACATTTAGGGGTGGGGGAGGGGGTTCAAATTAAGGGGCAAGCAAAATTGTTTTAAACAGCTAATGTGATAGTCGATTACTGGGTAAGAAGACACGCTGAACACGAATATGAAAACCATTTTCTCGCCGGACAAGTAGTTCGTCCGGAATCCGGCCAAAACCGGAAAGTTTGTTAAAAGTAAAAGTTTTGTTTAAAGTTGATTAGATGTTTGATTTAGGGGTAAGAAGGCACGCTGAACACGAATATGAAAACCATTTTCTTGCCGGACAAGTAGTTCGCCCGGAATCCGGCCAAAACCGGAAAGTTTGTTAAAAGTGGAAGTCTTATTTGAAGTTGATTAGACGTTCGATATAGGGGTAAGAAGGCATGCTAAACACGAATATGAAAACCGTTTTTTCGCCAGACAAGAAGTTCGCCCGGAATCCGGCCAAAACCGGAAAGTTTGTTAAAAGTAAAAGTTTTATTTGAAGTTGATTAGATGTCCGATTTAGGGGTAAGACGAGATGCTGAATCCGTATATGACAATAATTTTTTTGCCTGACATATAGTTCGTCCGGAATCCGGTTGAAACCGGAAAATTTGTGATAAGTTAAATTTTTATTTGAAGTTGATTAGATGTTGGAAATAAGGGTAACTGATACGCTGAATTCGTTTTTGAGCTTTAGTTTTTCGTCGGACAAGTAGTTCTGGAATTCCGCCAGAAACCGGAAAATTCGCAGAAGTAAGCCAGGATCGTTTCAATCGACTTATAGGGGTAAACACACAAGCTGAATCCATATCAGAACTTGGTTTTCTTAATGATTAGCTGTTTGGCCTTAATCTGTTTCTAAATTTTAAGAGTATAAATGTTCATGGAGTCTGACGAAGACAAAACCTAATTGTCTGGATCAAATATCGAAGTTTTGGGATCCCATCGGAACCTTTGGTCTTGTTTTTACCGTGCTGATATTTCGGCCCCGTCCGTCAGAATCTGGAAAAAACGGAAAAAATGTCGGTGTCGATTTCTCATTGTCGGTGTAGGCATAATAAGGTTAATCCCTCTATCAGTCTCGTATTCGTATCGCAGAAACAGTGAGACCGGAGTAAGTGTTAAACCGGAAATTCGGAAAGAACGAACAACAAAGGTACCCAACAACCAGGGCCGTATCCGGGGGGGTAGGGGGTTCACCCCCCCCCCCCGAAACATGCAAAACTAATATTTTTTTGTGGGCTTTCACGTCTGATCTGTGTCTTTTTGGGATCCCAAAACGTTAGTGACGGATACCTATGACATCGCAAAAGTTGTCTGTCTGTCCGTCCATCCGTCCGTCTGTGAGCACGATAACTCTCGAAGGGAATGAGATATTTTGATGAAACTTGGTGTGAGCATTCTTTGGGTCAAGAGTAAGGTCGAGTTCGTAGATGGGCCCTGTACCCCTACATTTAGGGGTGGGGGAGGGGGTTCAAATTAAGGGACAAGCAAAATATTTTGAAACAGCTAATGTGATAGTCGATTATGGCGTAAGAAGACATGCTGAACAAGAATATGAAAACCATTTTCGCGCCGGACAAGTAGTTCGCCCGGAATCCGGCCGAAACCGGAAAGTTTGTTGAGAGTAAATGTTTTATTTGAAGTTGACTAGATGTTTGATTTAGGGGTAAGAAGCCACGCTGAACACGAATATGAAAACCATTTTCTCGCCGGACAAGTAGTTCGCCCGGAATCCGGCCAAAACCGGAAAGTTTGTTAGAAGTTAAAGTTTTATCTGAAGTTGATTAGATGTTTGATGTAGGGGTAAGAAGACATGCTGAACAAGAATACGAAAACCATTTTATTGCCGGACAAGTAGTTTGCCCGGAATCCGGCCAAAACCGGAAATTTGTTAAAAGTAAAAGTTTTATTTTAAGTTGATTAGATGATAGATTTGGGGGTAAGAAGATATGCAGAATCCGTATATGACAATCACTCTTTAGCCGGACATATAGTTCGTCCGGAATCCGGCTGAAACCGGAAAATTTGTTAGAAGTTAAATTTTTATTTGAAGTTGATTAGATGTTGGATATAGGGGTAAGGAGATACGCTGAATCCGTTTTTGAGCTTTAGTTTTTCGCCGGACAAGTAGTTCTTGAAGTTCACCAGAACCGCAAAATTCACAGAAGTAAGCTAGGATCATTTCGATCGGCTTATAGAGGTAAACGCACATGCTAAATCCATATCTGAGCTTGGATTTCTTAATGATTAGCTGTTTGGCATGGCGAAGATTTTTGGGATCCCATCGGAACCTTTGGTCTTGTTTATACTTTTTGGTCCGACCCGGGGGCAACCCACCTCCCGAAATAAATTCCTGGATACGGACCTGCCAACAAACAGTATAATAGGTAGAAGTCTATTTTCTGAACAGTGTTGTGGTGCCATACGTTCACAAAGAGAGCCAAGAAGCACGAAACGTGCCGCTTGTGACAGTCATGTCAGCCCTGCTAGGAGAGGCTGAGTGATGACCGCCGTTTCCAAACCGATTTCGCTTGTCGCAGTTCATACATTTTTAAGCAGCGTCGCCGTGAAAACTACGAGAGCGAAACAGTTAACCGTTCCCCGCGGGATCAATTGAGAAAGGGCGGGTGCCAGACCTAATTGAATTCCCCAAGAATGATATCCCTGTCGGATAAGTGTAATGATCGAAAGGGTTTTGTTCTGATGAGCCTTGGGAATAGGCTGGTTCTCTCTGTCGAAATAAAGCGAATTTCTGTAGTAACACGGACTGAGAGAAGTCTGCAATAGTAGCTGCGTTTTGTTTGCCGCTGCCTTTTGATTTTCGTTTCGCCTAAAGCGGAATTCACGCAGAGGGCGTCAAATTATTTGCCTGGCGTTGCGAATTTTTTCGGCTGGTCGCCGAAGCCTGACGAAGCCTTTTTTCACTTGGCGTTACGTTTTTCAACGCCTGGCGTGACGAATATCGTCAGGCGTGGCGAAATTCGTTCTCTGTGTGAATTGGGCTTAACCTATCGACTGGCCGGACGTCTTATTTTCCGTTTTCGCAAGCCATGGGAGTTAACCCTCTGTCATATTTTGAGTGTTTGACGGTAAGCGCTCGTCAACAGGATAGGCAAAGGCCGAAATGGTAGGGGGCTGAGTTATAGCAATGGACTTGGAAATTGTTGGGGCACTTCTCCGCTCTTCTATTTATAGTTTCCTAGTAAGGGACACGAACTAATCTTTCTGAAGTCTGATTAAAAATCAGATTTTGCTTCCGAGATCAAGTTCGTTTTATTTTTGCACTAAATCAATACATAGTTGGCTAGGCCTATATCCGGAATCTAGAAATCCGTTTTCGTTTGGTGTATCCGACCGGCGAAAAACTTCCGGAAGTCCGGGGCGCTGAAACAACGTGATTTCGGTATCTGGTAGACTTCAGGCAGGCAAAAATGCGTGAGGTGGCAATGAATAGCCAAATGTATTTGGTAGGGGAGAGTAATCGGTAATCGTGTGACAGAGAGTCAAAATGAAATTTCAAAAGGGACATTTAGTGAATGTTGAAGAATGCTATCTTTCCCATCACATTGCGGAAGGCGTATCTACAGTTCCTCCCAGACGTCTGCGCAGTTAAAGGAACAGTAAACTTGACTAGGCAACTTTCGGCCATCAAACCGGCCTGGTGGGCTTAGATAAATGTACAGGGACTTATTGTCGACAGGACCCCCCATCTTTGTTATCTCAAAACCTCTCTTTATTGTTCCCCGAGCTAGCTGGCAGGGCCTTGCCCCTTATGCACTGTAGTTACGCACTCCTGCACTGTAAAAGTTTGCGATTGTCTGTGTTATCAACATACAGGGTTGCCACTTTACTAAAATAAATTCACTATGCAAAAGGAAAAAAGTAATACCGAACAAGAAAAGTACTCAGAACGTGTTGCTGGGTCATAGTCACCTTGGAAATAAAACGTGACAACTACTTTTTTCTTAAAATCTGCTGCCAAAGTAAAAAGAAAGTTCTATTGTGAGCACAATTGTGCTACCGGTGGCAACCCTGTTGATATACATTGTATTACTTTGTTTCAAAAGGCCAAGTTGAGGCAAAGATCGTGGGTTCGAGTCCTACTCCCGGCACACAAACCTTTTGCTTTTTTTTTTTTTTTCTACTAACTCAAAAGTCGAACTCTCGGAACTGCCCGGAAACTGCAATGGTCGTAACAAGAATTTTTCTAACTCTCAATATCGACTCAGGGTACATTCTTGATATATCAGCTAGCTCCCTGAGCCAAGTTTGAGTCAAGTTTACTGTTCCTTTAAGTCTTGTCAGGCAAAACAAAGAAGAATTCGAATTCTGAATGCTTTACTCGGGCGTCACTTTTCGGCCCATCGGGATATTTTTATTCGCAAGATATCGAATTCTTCATACATTTTCGGGCGCACCCGGAAAGTTTAATTCCCTTCGGAAGATCGGAATCTCATTACACGTAATAAGTCAAATCCCTAAACTTTTGTCCAATCCCAAAAGTTTATGTCTCGTCCCCAAATCGAGATCTTCTAAACACAAGAATCAACTTTGCCTACTTCCTTTGGACGGCCACTACTTTTTTTGGCGGAAAGATCTGTAATTTCACAGGTAGCCTTACTTTTATTTGGGATCGCTCATCAGCGTTTCCACAAAAGCTAGAACCAGTAAAGTATATGTATAGAATAGCATAAAATTTTCCGGAAAAAATACAAATTAAAAAGGTGAAAAGAAAAGCCGAATATGTAAATTTAAATATAACGAATTTACATTAAAGGAATAATCTCAACTACTGTATTACAGTTAGTTTTACACAAAATTTCGCCTGCGGCGCAGTTCGTAGTATTCTTTATTTGGAAAGAACGGTGATTCATTTAGTGGCGTTTTAGGATTTAAATTCTTGGGGATTGAAACACCTTAAAAGCTAGAACTTGTAAGCTAAATTTTTCCAAAAAAGGCAGATTTAGAACTGGTTGAAAACACTTCGTCTGCGGCGAATTATTAAACTTGTTCTGGGTACAGTCGGTGGAAGCTTCAGTTTTTCGCGAAAGCTGCAATGAAAACCCGAATATGTGAATTTAAATTTACGAATTAACATTAAAGGACTAATCTACGCCGTTGCCACGAACGGCGTTTTTTGTCGGCACAGTTTTTAGTCCGCTGCACAAACCGGACGCCCCCCCCCCCCCCCAAGGTAAAAGGCTAGTGACGCCCCTGGTGACTGCGGTCGACTAACCCATAACCCATTCTTTCTGGCCACGCTTAACTACGGCAATTGGCAGGCTGGAGATTTTCTCCTGCGTTCACTAATTATCAATGGGAAACCAATGATCCTTTGCGTGCAAAATACTCCAGATGTTGTCACTGGAATCTTTTGTTGATCAAACTGTTATAAGCCCCATATTTATTCTTTTGTTACAGTCTCGCCTTTCTAATCCGCACCTGACTGGGACACGGACCAACAAGCAGCACGTAGAGTTCCATTTGCTTTGAAAATGTCGTCTGAGAACATAGTGTTTATTTTCAATATAAAGGCGCTTTTGACAATGCTTGGCACCGTGGTATATTTAAAAAATTAAAAGATAAGGGTGGCTTTATCAAGGACGGAACTGGAGCTCCCCGATGAAAAATGTCAAAAAAAAATTGTATGAAGTTGTAAGCTTTAGTAGCTTTATAGCAACTGATGCTAGTATGTCCAGACTGGATGCCACTGGATACTACTGCTTTAAGTGCGTATTGACACTTGGCAGGTTGCATTTGTAATCTCTAGAATCTAGAAATTAAAAGAACATAACGAAGAGAAATTTCCAAAATTTAATTTGTTGTAGTTATGAATTTTCACTCCGTAGAATTGGGCGTTCTTTGCGATAAGGCCGTTAAGGCTGAGCTTTAACTGAAACCGATTTGAGGCGGCATAGGCATTCTTGACTTCACCACGCATGAAGAACGACTTTGCCGCCTCAAATCAGCCTCGAATGAAGCGCAGAGAACGCTCGACTCGACTATACCGTAGCATTTTTTTTTACAAATTTATCTTCGTTATGTTATTTTAATTTCTAGATTTAAGGATCTGCATATGCGACATGTCAGGTGCCAATGCGTACTTTACGATTATCTCAGTCTGAAGCACAGTAAAGTTAAAGTATTTCGTACTATTACATATCACAACATACAACTTCACACATGTTGTGTCATACACTTCACAGGGTATAGATTTTTAATAGGGCCCTTTATGAAAGCCAGTCTTAAAGGAACAGTAAACTTGACTCAAACTTGGCTCAGGGAGCTAGCTGACATATCAAGAATGTACCCTGAGTCGATATTGAGAGTTAGAAAAATTCTTGTCACGACCATTGCAGTTTCCGGGCAGTTTCCTAGAGTTCGACTTTTGAGTTAGTAAAACAAAAAACAAAAAAAAAGCAAAAGGTTTGTGTGCCGGGAGTAGGACTCGAACCCACGATCTTTGCCTCAATAGCCTTTTGAAACAAAGTAATACAATGTATTTCAACAGGGTTGCCACCGGTAGTACAATTGTGCTAATTATAGAACTTTCTTTTTACTTTGGCAGCAGATTTTAAGAAAAAAGTAGTTGTCAGGCAGAGGTGGTGGACTCGGACTCTGGACTCGGTCTCGAGACGTCTCGAGACACCTTTTTCTGGGACTCGGACTCGTCTCGGACTCGTCCTTTGTGGAAGAGGACTCGGACTCGTCTCGAAATCCGGCCGAGTCATCGGAGTCCAAGAGACGTCTCGGACAAGCAAATTCATCCGTGACTTGAATCAAGGATATTTAGGGCTAGATTTGTAATTTGATGGACAGGTCGATCTCTACCTGCAGCTGGCAAGTGAACATTCAGCTGAAGACGGCGATGCCCTGTCTTTCTGGCATCAACACAAGGAAAAGCTGAACATATTGTATCATTTGGCAAAGCGGATTCTTGCGATTCCTGCCTAAAGTGCCCCTATAGAGCGCATCTTCAGTTCTGGAGGAATTTACATGCGACCACACAGAGAGGCACGACCACCTTGGTGCGCTTGTTTTTTTTAAGTGTAACACTGATTAATGATTTTTTTATAATTACTCTGTATTTGAAGCTTATAGTTTATAGTTTGGCAAAAACAAATTGTTAGGACTCGGGGCGTGACTCGGTCTCGAGACGTCTCGAGACACCTTTTTCGCGGACTCGGTCTCGTCTCGTCTCGAACGATTTTGTTCGCGGACTCGGACTCGTCTTGACTCGTGAGCGTCACTTCAGTCTCGGTCTCGTCTCGGACTCGATCACAGCGGACTCGCAGCACCTCTGTTGTCAGGTTTTATTTCCAAGGTGACTATGACCCAGCAACACGTTCCGAGTACTTTTCTTGTTTGATATTACTTTTTTCCTTTTGCATAGTGAATTTATTTTAGTAAAGTGGCAACCCTGTATGTTGATAACACAGACAATCGCGAGCTTTTACAGTGCATGAGTGCGTAACTACAGTGCATAAGGGGCAAGGCCCTGCCAGCTAGCTCTGGGAACAATAAAGAGAGGTTTTGAGATAACAAAGATGGGGGGTCCTGTCGACAATAAGTCCCTGTACATTTATCTAAGCCCACCAGGCCGGTTTGATGGCCGAAAGTTGCCTAGTCAAGTTTACTGTTCCTTTAACTGCGCAGACGTCTGGGAGGAACTGTAGATACGCCTTCCGCAATGTGATGGGAAAGATAGCATTCTTCAACATTCACTAAATGTCCCTTTTGAAATTTCATTTTGACTCTCTGTCACACGATTACCGATTACTCTCCCCTACCAAATACATTTGGCTATTCATTGCCACCTCACGCATTTTTGCCTGCCTGAAGTCTACCAGATACCGAAATCACGTTGTTTCAGCGCCCCGGACTTCCGGAAGTTTTTCGCCGGTCGGATACACCAAACGAAAACGGATTTCTAGATTCCGGATATAGGCCTAGCCAACTATGTATTGATTTAGTGCAAAAATAAAACGAACTTGATCTCGGAAGCAAAATCTGATTTTTAATCAGACTTCAGAAAGATTAGTTCGTGTCCCTTACTAGGAAACTATAAATAGAAGAGCGGAGAAGTGCCCCAACAATTTCCAAGTCCATTGCTATAACTCAGCCCCCTACCATTTCGGCCTTTGCCTATCCTGTTGACGAGCGCTTACCGTCAAACACTCAAAATATGACAGAGGGTTAACTCCCATGGCTTGCGAAAACGGAAAATAAGACGTCCGGCCAGTCGATAGGTTAAGCCCAATTCACACAGAGAACGAATTTCGCCACGCCTGACGATATTCGTCACGCCAGGCGTTGAAAAACGTAACGCCAAGTGAAAAAAGGCTTCGTCAGGCTTCGGCGACCAGCCGAAAAAATTCGCAACGCCAGGCAAATAATTTGACGCCCTCTGCGTGAATTCCGCTTTAGGCGAAACGAAAATCAAAAGGCAGCGGCAAACAAAACGCAGCTACTATTGCAGACTTCTCTCAGTCCGTGTTACTACAGAAATTCGCTTTATTTCGACAGAGAGAACCAGCCTATTCCCAAGGCTCATCAGAACAAAACCCTTTCGATCATTACACTTATCCGACAGGGATATCATTCTTGGGGAATTCAATTAGGTCTGGCACCCGCCCTTTCTCAATTGATCCCGCGGGGAACGGTTAACTGTTTCGCTCTCGTAGTTTTCACGGCGACGCTGCTTAAAAATGTATGAACTGCGACAAGCGAAATCGGTTTGGAAACGGCGGTCATCACTCAGCCTCTCCTAGCAGGGCTGACATGACTGTCACAAGCGGCACGTTTCGTGCTTCTTGGCTCTCTTTGTGAACGTATGGCACCACAACACTGTTCAGAAAATAGACTTCTACCTATTATACTGTTTGTTGGCAGGTCCGTATCCAGGAATTTATTTCGGGAGGTGGGTTGCCCCCGGGTCGGACCAAAAAGTATAAACAAGACCAAAGGTTCCGATGGGATCCCAAAAATCTTCGCCATGCCAAACAGCTAATCATTAAGAAATCCAAGCTCAGATATGGATTTAGCATGTGCGTTTACCTCTATAAGCCGATCGAAATGATCCTAGCTTACTTCTGTGAATTTTGCGGTTCTGGTGAACTTCAAGAACTACTTGTCCGGCGAAAAACTAAAGCTCAAAAACGGATTCAGCGTATCTCCTTACCCCTATATCCAACATCTAATCAACTTCAAATAAAAATTTAACTTCTAACAAATTTTCCGGTTTCAGCCGGATTCCGGACGAACTATATGTCCGGCTAAAGAGTGATTGTCATATACGGATTCTGCATATCTTCTTACCCCCAAATCTATCATCTAATCAACTTAAAATAAAACTTTTACTTTTAACAAATTTCCGGTTTTGGCCGGATTCCGGGCAAACTACTTGTCCGGCAATAAAATGGTTTTCGTATTCTTGTTCAGCATGTCTTCTTACCCCTACATCAAACATCTAATCAACTTCAGATAAAACTTTAACTTCTAACAAACTTTCCGGTTTTGGCCGGATTCCGGGCGAACTACTTGTCCGGCGAGAAAATGGTTTTCATATTCGTGTTCAGCGTGGCTTCTTACCCCTAAATCAAACATCTAGTCAACTTCAAATAAAACATTTACTCTCAACAAACTTTCCGGTTTCGGCCGGATTCCGGGCGAACTACTTGTCCGGCGCGAAAATGGTTTTCATATTCTTGTTCAGCATGTCTTCTTACGCCATAATCGACTATCACATTAGCTGTTTCAAAATATTTTGCTTGTCCCTTAATTTGAACCCCCTCCCCCACCCCTAAATGTAGGGGTACAGGGCCCATCTACGAACTCGACCTTACTCTTGACCCAAAGAATGCTCACACCAAGTTTCATCAAAATATCTCATTCCCTTCGAGAGTTATCGTGCTCACAGACGGACGGATGGACGGACAGACAGACAACTTTTGCGATGTCATAGGTATCCGTCACTAACGTTTTGGGATCCCAAAAAGACACAGATCAGACGTGAAAGCCCACAAAAAAATATTAGTTTTGCATGTTTCGGGGGGGGGGGGTGAACCCCCTACCCCCCCGGATACGGCCCTGGTTGTTGGGTACCTTTGTTGTTCGTTCTTTCCGAATTTCCGGTTTAACACTTACTCCGGTCTCACTGTTTCTGCGATACGAATACGAGACTGATAGAGGGATTAACCTTATTATGCCTACACCGACAATGAGAAATCGACACCGACATTTTTTCCGTTTTTTCCAGATTCTGACGGACGGGGCCGAAATATCAGCACGGTAAAAACAAGACCAAAGGTTCCGATGGGATCCCAAAACTTCGATATTTGATCCAGACAATTAGGTTTTGTCTTCGTCAGACTCCATGAACATTTATACTCTTAAAATTTAGAAACAGATTAAGGCCAAACAGCTAATCATTAAGAAAACCAAGTTCTGATATGGATTCAGCTTGTGTGTTTACCCCTATAAGTCGATTGAAACGATCCTGGCTTACTTCTGCGAATTTTCCGGTTTCTGGCGGAATTCCAGAACTACTTGTCCGACGAAAAACTAAAGCTCAAAAACGAATTCAGCGTATCAGTTACCCTTATTTCCAACATCTAATCAACTTCAAATAAAAATTTAACTTATCACAAATTTTCCGGTTTCAACCGGATTCCGGACGAACTATATGTCAGGCAAAAAAATTATTGTCATATACGGATTCAGCATCTCGTCTTACCCCTAAATCGGACATCTAATCAACTTCAAATAAAACTTTTACTTTTAACAAACTTTCCGGTTTTGGCCGGATTCCGGGCGAACTTCTTGTCTGGCGAAAAAACGGTTTTCATATTCGTGTTTAGCATGCCTTCTTACCCCTATATCGAACGTCTAATCAACTTCAAATAAGACTTCCACTTTTAACAAACTTTCCGGTTTTGGCCGGATTCCGGGCGAACTACTTGTCCGGCAAGAAAATGGTTTTCATATTCGTGTTCAGCGTGCCTTCTTACCCCTAAATCAAACATCTAATCAACTTTAAACAAAACTTTTACTTTTAACAAACTTTCCGGTTTTGGCCGGATTCCGGACGAACTACTTGTCCGGCGAGAAAATGGTTTTCATATTCGTGTTCAGCGTGTCTTCTTACCCAGTAATCGACTATCACATTAGCTGTTTAAAACAATTTTGCTTGCCCCTTAATTTGAACCCCCTCCCCCACCCCTAAATGTAGGGCTACAGGGCCCATCTACGAACTCGACCTTACTCTTGACCCAAAGAATGCTCACACCAAGTTTCATCAAAATATCTCATTCCCTTCGAGAGTTATCGTGCTCACAGACGGACAGACGGACAGACGGACGGACGGACGGACAACTTTTGCGATGTCATAGGTATCCCTCCACTTACGTTTTGGGATCCCAAAAAGAACACGGAAGAACGCTACATCTTCACTCCAGGCACCAGGTCTATTAAATTGTCATTCTACTGATGATAAAAAAAAAAAATACAGTATTCTAAATTTCGCAGGATTCCGGCAGGATAACGGAGTTAATGTATCGATATATTCGTGAGTCGTTTTACCCTTTTCTCGACACTCCACTGGGCTTCCGACACAAATTTTAGACTAACAAATTGACGGTTCTGGCCGGATTTCGGGAGAACAACCGAGAAAAAATAGTTCCGGTACTGAATCAATCTGTCCCTTACTCCGAAATCAGCAGCCTCATTGACTTGCGTCAAATATAAAAATCGCCGTTTAGTTTAACCCCCCCCCCCCCCACCAAGAAAATAGGGCTGTGAGACCCATTTTCGAACCTGACCTTTACTAAAGCCCTAGGATAATGACAACAACTTTGAACTCGCCTCGACAACTCCTTCCAGGTTTATAGTGCAGACGGACGGACCGAGAAGCTTCTAAACGTAATGGTATTCTGTCACTTACGTTTCGCGATCGAAAAATCAGAAACACCCACGCATGTACTCGGGAGAAACCTTCAGCACTTTAGCTTACCAGTAACTGGCTTAGGGTCACAACCAATTAATCGATAGATAGTGGAAGACCCTTGCAAATAACTAAGTTGTGAACAACTTACGATGAGCCTTATGTAAACTGAAACCAATTTTACAGCGGTTCTGTCATGCCAAAATTCTATTCCAAATATTTCAGTTTCGGAGTTTACTGGGAAGCATTCTCGATCACGCAAACTCAATTCGCTGGTTCAAACCAGGACTCAGTACGACCGTGGGATCATCTAGTGGCGCGATTCGAAAGCACATGGCTGGACGTTTTCAGGGTAGTTCCCAGACTTCCCAGTTAAACAATAAAAAAAAAGACAAATATACAACTGGTGCATTAATAACAAGACCAAAGGTTCCGATGGGATCCCAAAACTTCGATATTTGATCCAGACAATTAGGTTTCGTCTTCGTCAGATCCGGTCTTCGCCAGGCTCCATGAACATTTATACTCTTAAAATTTAGAAACAGATTAAGGCCAAACAGCTAATCATTAAGGAAACCAAGTTCTGATATGGATTCAGCTTGAGTGTTTACCACTATAAGTCGAATGAAACGATTCTGGCTTACTTCTGCGAATTTTCCGGTTTCTGGCGGAATTGCAGAACTACTTGTCCGACGAAAAACTAAAGCTCAAAAACGAATTCAGCGTATCTAGTTACCCCTATTTCCAACATATAATCAGCTTCAATTAAAATTTAACTTATCACAAATTTTCCGGTTTCAACCGGATTCCGGACGAACTATATGTCAGGCAAAAAAATGATTGTCATATACGGATTCAGCATCACGTCTTACCCCTAAATCGGACATCTAATCAACTTCAAATAAAACTTTTACTTTTAACAAGCTTTCCGGTTTTGGCCGGATTCCGGGCTAACTACTTGTCTGGCGAAAAAACGGTTTTCATATTCGTGTTCAGCATGCTTTCTTACCCCTATATCGAACGTCTAATCAACTTCAAATAAGACTTCCACTTTTAACAAACTTTCCGGTTTTGGCCGGATTCCGGGTGAACTACTTGTCCGGCAAGAAAATGGTTTTCATATTCGTGTTCAGCATGCCTTCTTACCCCTAAATCAAACATCTAATCAACTTCAAACAAAACTTTTACTTTTAACAAACTTTCCGGTTTTGGCCGGATTCCGGACGAACTACTTGTCCGGCGAGAAAATAGTTTTCATATTCGTGTTCAGCGTGTCTTCTTACCCCATAATCGACTATCACATTAGCTGTTTAAAAATATTTTACTTGCCCCTTAATTTGAACCCCCTCCCCCACCCCTAAATGTAAAGCTACAGGGCCCATCTACGAACTCGACCTTACTCTTGACCCAAAGAATGCTCACACCAAGTTTCATCAAAATATCTCATTCCCTTCGAGAGTTATCGTGCTCACAGACAGACGGACGGACAGACGGACGGACGGACGGACAGACGGACGGACGGACAGACGGACAACTTTTGCGATGTCATAGGTATCCCTCCACTTACGTTTTGGGATCCCAAAAAGTAAACGAAAAATGTTAAATATTTGACAGAGTCTATTTCTTTCATTAATTTGCTCCGAGGTTTCCATACCATTTTTTCAAGCAGAAAAGGCGTGTCGACTAGGCTTGTGAATGCTATCCACGCCACTGAATAATTAATCAGCGGACTGGATTGACAGAATCGTTGTTATAAAGGGGTCTGCTATTT